>JBAJNP010015095.1:0-10294 GCA_036877545.1 Yasuhikotakia modesta | reverse complement strand
TTCATTTACAGTTTCAGTTTTTAAATGTCTTGTAAGGATTAAATCGTGGTGGCTGTTGCTCCATCAGCACACGTTCGTGTATTAATGTTTATCATACAGTCGGTTCGGTTCCGTTGAGCTGAGGGTATTTGTATAAACACATTTTATTTAACACGGCATGGCATCAACATTCGGGTCTGAATCAGTGATCTGTCAGTAACGTGTGACGCTATTGTAGTTATACTGCAGGGACGCTGTGCGGCTCACAAAACACGTTTATTTAAGCGCAAATCAGCCGCATGTTTTATTTAGTCTTTTCAATATTGTTTCTAAACCATGTTGTTCAGTATAGCGCATTTAATACGTCTACATCCAGCATTTCTGTTATACATGAATGTAATAATGTTTACAGTTTTGGGCCATATAACACCACGTGCAGTGGACGTCTCATGCTCATCTCTCTCGAGCTCTTTACAATCATGTCGCTTTAACAAACACAGTGTGTTGATGCAGGACTGTCGTGTGTAACGTTTATTAACACTAGAGAAAACGACACGCAAATGTCAATATATAGCGAACAGGAACAACAAATGGGATCCAGAAACGTCAGAGCCCAGTCTAGAGACCAGGACAGGCGGCAGACAACAGGGGTCCAAACCACTGCAGGAGGGTCGGAAGGCAGCGACGTGTCCACAAACCAGCAGCGCGCCCGCGCGTCTGGACGAGTTTTTATAGCGCGCCTGATTACGTAATGGCCGCCACCTGAGAGGGGCGTGGCCCCGGTGCGGGGTTCATGGGAAATGGAGTTCGCTGGTATTCCGGGGACGGCGGCCGCTAGAGGGAGCCACGGAGGACGGATTCGTGACATCGAGGACTAATGAAAGCTGTTCCACACGTTTGTCTTCACCCTTCACTTAACACCGTTATCACTAATGTAAGCAGCATTAATACTGACAGTAACAGTGAAATACAGTTTTAAATACACACTTAACTAAGTTTTGAATGAACAGACTGAGGAAAAAATCCTTTATCTAAACTCTGTAATATCAGCTGAGCTTTGAAGGCTCCTTATGTAGCCCAATGTTTAATTCCAGGTGCCTCTGCATTATTTATTTAGTTCATCAGAGCAGCTGTCCTGAGAAACAGTTGATATCAGGACACTAGAGTTATTCACACCTTTCAGCCAATTTAACAAAATAAAGTTTAATACTATAGAAGTGCAAACTTCATCTGTTGGTCCAGTGCTGATTGTGATCTGGATCATGAACACTGTGGATGAATCCAGTTACACCAACAGTGTAGCTAAAACTGACTCCATCAGTTCTATTGTGTTTTGGCCTGAAACTTCAGTTCTGTGAATATTATTATAAACTAGTATTATTGCACTGATCATGTGCTGCATCTTTAAGCCACGTGTGTGTGTGTTTATCTATGAACACATACATGTTTACATGTTATCCACATGTACAATGACATCAGATCACAAACTCTCCCACACTGAAGTGTGTATCAGTTAATATATAACACTACTGCACAGCTGTGTGTGTAGCACGTTTATTATACCTTATTAAGACCAAACCTCTACTGATGCGTTTATCACCCATTTTACACTAATAGAACATAACAGCATATACAACAATACGCGTTTCATTATTAACTCGGCGTTAAACATTTGTTTGGTTTCCAGGACGCTGTGAGGAGAATAACAGGCAAACACGCGCAGACGGGAACGCTGTGGTGTTGTTTCGGGAACGTGTTTGTAACGTTTGAACCCAAACTGTGTCGTAATCCCCGCCTCCGATGACGTCACACAGCCTGTTACCGTAAACCCCGTGAAGAAGCGCTTCTGCGTGAACGCGCGTTAACGTTACATCCGTACGTAACATTAAAATAACATTCCGTGGCTGTAACGGGGCGGAGATGAAAACAAACGCGTGTGACGGATAATAACCGAACATAAGCGCTGGTTTAACCCCAGTCCTCCCGCTGCTGTTACTGGGTTTATGGGCTGGACGTGTTGGTGTGATTCGGCTGCTCCTCCCCGCGGGCAGTACGGTACCGGGTCTCCACGCACACGCACGCGCACGCACACACACGCGCACGCACACACACGCGCACGCACACACGCACACACACGGTGCGTCTGCGGACCGCCTAACCGCTCGCCTCTGCAGGGACTTCTGTCCATTTAACACTATTGTGGGGCGCGAGGAGGAAGATGAGAGAGGTCTTCCGCCGGAGTGGTCGTCAACATGAACGGTGCGCTGTACATCTCGTTTTTCCAAGGTCAGCTGGAGTCCGCGCTGGAGCAGGTGGTGCAGCTCGCCGTCCAGGAAATCACCAAGAGCGTCGGGACCACCCTCAACTCAATGCTGCTGGAAACGGCCACCAAAGAGCAGGAGAACCAGCGCCTGCGGGAGAGCCTCCAGTCCCGGGAGCCGGATGCGCCAGGCGAAGGAAACGGTAACGCGTCGAAGCGCAGAAAAGAGGCGAGCGACGGAACAAAGCAACACACCCCCAGCCAGAGCTCCGGCTGCGGCGCGCAGACCCAGACGCTCCGCCGCGAGCAGAAGGCGCGAGCAGTGGGTAAGACTGTTTCTCTTCGCGCTGTTAACACGGTGGTTTAAACGCGTTTGTTTGACGGTACACGTGTGTGTCGTGTGTGTTTGGATACTGAACACCATTTTGAACGGAAGGAGGAAGTGGCAGTGAAACTTCACCGTCTGCATCAGGAGATGAAGCTGCATCCTGACACGTTAAATCACGCTCTCGTTTCACACGCTCTCGTTTCACACGCTCGTCCGCTGAGGTTTGGCCATCTGACGTGTAACTGGACCCGTTGGCCGGTGTAGTTCGGCTCTATAAGGGATTATTTGTGAGACAGGTTTAGAATTGATCTTACAAAAGCAACACAACATTGTCTTAGAACATAAAGGCCAATGGCTTTGTTTTGTCTTCATTCAAGGAAATATGTCATGTATTTGAATCAGAATAACACACACACACACACACACACACACACACGCGCGCGGTGGTCAGCAGTGTGTGTGTTTAGTGTATCACTGCTGTTGTGTCTGCAGCCAGTGGCTGATGGATCCATGACGCTTCTGTCGTTGTGCTGCATCTTAGCGCTGCTTTTCATACCGCGCTGACGGTAGTCATGGGGAGGGAGGCTGCGTCTCCTGTTCTGACCAATCACAGTGTCCAGAGGAGGCCACGCCCACTCTCTGCGGAGGGTACCCATGGTTTGAGTTCATTCAGTGGGGACTGTCATAACAGGGACTGCAGCCAAGAAATGTGATGCACTGTAATGTCATGTGCTGTAACACCCTGACATCACAACATTAGTGTGTTGTGATGAGTGAGCTTTTAATTAATGTGGTGAACTACTGGAGACAGCCAATCAGATGTAGTTTCATCATCACGTCTCACTGTGCCTCAGTGAATGAAGGTTAAGTGACTGTTTGACAGGTTAAGATCATCACTGGTTATATCGTATCTGCTTGACTTTACAGCAGAATGCAGCCAAGCATGTTTTCATCACATTTCTCAGCAGGATAAATGAGAGGCTTTAGGTGTTGGTTCTGCTGTATGATGAGCAGAACCATCACCGTCTAGACTGATGTTGTGTTATTTACTAACTGCTTCCCAACATTCGGACCTGCAGCATTTCCCTCCCATTAGCTTTCATTCCACAGCCACCCGTCGTCATGGGAACTGCTGAGGCGGTGAAGCGACTGCGTGTCTGTTGTGAGATGTTAGGTTTTTGAGACCTGCTTTAAAGTTTGGCATCACACAGACAGAAAGCTAATGAAGAAAGATTGTAGAACGTTACTGAGCACACAATCTCATGTGCTCTTGTGTTAAGATAGGATGTAAAGCGTGACAATAATGTTCAACAAATGCTCACAAAATTGCCTGATACATTTCTCTTTAAATGAATTTAAAAGGTTCATTTCATGGAAGTTGTTTTTGCTGGCAGGTAAAATGACTGTTGTGGCATTTCTTCTAAACTGTCTTCAGATGTTAAATGACATAATTGAGTCTGTAGCCGAGAGCTTTTGTCTGACACCAGTTGGTGTGAATGTCAGCGAGAGAAAACCCATCTGCAAAACACTGAGTTTGTGTCATCACAACCTCACAGGTACATTCACTGAGTAAATATATCCTCAAATTCTGTTTTCAGGTCAGTTGAAAGCTGTTATGGAACATGTCTTGGAGTTTGCAGTGTGTGAACTGACCAGAATTGTGGAAGACAGCTTTGATGATCTGCTCGTGGAGTTCACCAAGAAAGAGCAGGAAAACCAGTCACTGAAAGACCAGCTACGAGAGAAGAGCACTGGAGAGGACGATGAGGCGGCCGCCGCGGAAACAAAGGACTGCGAAAACGAATCTGTCTCTCCCAGTAGTTCCAAAGTGGAAAGACAAGATACTCAAAACTTGGAAGTGTCGTCCCTCAAAAAAGAGTGTGAGGAGGAACCGACAGAAACAACTAACGGTACCAGATGTTTTCTTCTGTTATTATCTGTTGTTTATAAATCTCTCAGTGCTAACAATGTCTGGTTCAATGATAGTTTTGTAGGAGCCAAAACGATTTATTGGGCCTGTGTCAGCTCTGAACAACAGAAGTACTTGCACTGGGCTGAAGATATAGCTCATGAAGATCATATCTGAATGAATTATAACTGTCATGATCAATTATAAATGCTGAAGATTTAAGCAGCTGCGTTCTGTGGGCAGTAATAACACACTGCACACAGTTTGTGCCACACTGACAGCTCTGACTCTTGTGAATGAACTCTTGTGAATGAAGCACAGAATGTGTTGCACTGAAAGACCTTGTGCAGATGTGAGGTAATTAATGACATGTTATTTATTCTATGTGTTAACAATGTTTAATGTTTAGGATTTTTAGTTTAGTTATTATTGTGTAGAGAACACAGTTCTTTACAGTCTTGTGTTGATGTTTGTTTTGTGGCATCAGTGAGTGATTTTCGGCCCGTGAGAATGATTGTGATGATGGAAACTGATGTTGTCGAGTTGATTCACTCATTCTGAATAATATTTCTGACATGAATAGATCGGTTCATTTAGATGTTTTTATTGTTAGCTTAGTAGACAGAACAGTTTAAAAGTTCTTTAAAGCTGACTTTAAGCAGACATCTAAGCAAAAGAAATAAGTAGTTTATAAGAAATAAGTAGTTTATAAGTAGAAATAAGTAGTAGAAATAAGTTCTGTTCCATTAGAGAAAAGGGCCATTTGTGTCATTGCGCTTTCTGAGTCTTTTTCCTGTTAAAACAAACATAAAGACACAAGTGTGTTAGAGTGAACATGATCAACATGATGGCTCTGTATCCCAGAATTGTCAGCTTTAGAATTCTCAGATATTTCTGTTTGTGCTTTTATAAAGCAGTCAGGTAAAGAGCTGTGAAAGCCACCTGCACATCTGACAGTACATCAGTGTCATTGTGATGAGCACCAGTAATACTTACTACTGAGACACTTTATAAAGACACTTAATCATCCTCCGTTTCCTCAGGCCCTAAAGCTCTGTCTGTGAACTCATCTGTGTGTTAAACAGTTTGTTTCAACCAAATGAACATGAAGGTTGTTCTGTGACTGGTGTTCCTGTTTCTCCTCAGCAGAAGCAGACAAGCAGCCTGTCATTGCTGTAACGCAGGACTGGGTGCCGATTCTGGATAAAGTGTTTGGGCAGAAGTGGTGCAGTGACCTCTGGCAGATTAAAGAGGTCACCGCCAGCAGGGAGGAACACGCCGCACTGGACTCGGGTTCGATGACGGACATGGACAGTCTGATTCGAGAGACGCTCATGCCATCTTGCCTGGCCTCTCAGAAGAGGCTGGAGCTTGAGGTTGGACAGCCGCCGTGGTTGCAAGCAGACGACACGGAGGTGCTTTCTCTGTCCTCGGACACACAAGCCATTGCTGTTGTCAGTTCTACAGGTAATGCTGCACTGCTCTGAATGTCTGCTGCTAATGTCGTGCCTGAGAAACCTTTATTAACATTTTTGCTTGATCTCCAGGCGATGATTCTGAAATGAGATCTCCCTCCATGTTGCAAAGACTCCTGACTCTCCCTTCCCAGCTGCTGGAGGATGACGAGGAGTCCATGGATGCCAGTCCCAGTTTGGAAGCGTCTCTGGATCCGGCCGATTCTGAGGTCAGGAAAGGATCAAAGAGCGATCAAACCCAGGCAAATTTAAAAATAGAACAGAAGAATGAGGAAAAACAGGATGAAGATGAGGAGGACGAAGAGGATGACAGTGACACAAAAGCTCATGAATTGGACAGACATGAATCATCAAAACACAAAGGTAGGAGGAAATCTCACGTTTGCAAGGAGTGTGGCAGGAAGTTCAGCCGAGCGCATCTTCTCAGAGCCCACCGTCAAACCCACAAGGAGATGCTCAACCAGTGCTCCCAGTGTGGAAAGAGCTTCTCACAGCCATCAAAGCTTCAAGCTCACCTACAGACGCACACAGGCAACACAATGTAACATGCAGCAGAAGGGAGACCAGAAGATATTGAGTTTATTTGCTGGCCATCAAAGGTCTTTACAATATAAAACTCAACTGTTCAGAGTGAAGGAGATGGAACATCCACATCCTGTTGTGAACGTTTGCTCATGTGAAGATTCTCTGAGGAGATGGTTACAGAACATTTGTCATCTTTCAGCATTTAAAACGTTTTTTCTTTACCTCCGTTTCAGTTGATGAAATGAGCGACTTAAAGCTGTATGTGCTGTAACAGGTGTCTGTAACAGGGCTGTAGACCATCATAAATGCAAACATTTATTTGTTCTTAGTTCTTAGAATGATTTTTCATAATACACAGTATAAAAGATCCTGAAACTGTAAATTCTTCACAGAAGTTGTATGAAACAGAATGTGAACAACAACCTGCAGTGACTCCAGATGATTGCGGACGAGGCTTGAACTGTGATTCTCTGACGTTCTCTGAACCTCCTGAATGTGACGCAACCAACCAGAGATGAATGAACAAATTCACTGTTGTTTCTGATGAGCTTCACTGATGACGTTTTTAACATGAAATACCTCTTTTTTACTTTTTTCAGTTGTACTGCATTTTTTGTTTTTTATAAACGTAACTTACATGTGTAATTCTAGAAGTTCTTTAATGCTGAGCAGAAAGATTTTAGGCGGTGGCACAGGCACAAGACTGATCAATCAAAAATCAAACCTTGGATTATTGTTGGACACAAACGCTCAGTACGATTGTCTATGGGACAAGTTTGATGATGGGGGGCCATCAGCCGCTGTAGACCCCTGACAAAGTTCAGCCAGTGTAGCGTTCCTGTGCTCATCATGTGTGGTGTTTGAGTGGAAATATATCATTATGTATCAGAGCTATAAGTTGAGTTTGCAGAAATGTTCTTTGTGAAATCTGGGTTTCCCAGGATCAGTGGTAAAATATCCAGGAATCCACCTGGATGAGAAGTCTTCCATGTGGGGGCTTTCATGTCTTTATCCTCAGCAGAAGATCCTGCAGAAGATCTCTGAACTTCATTATTTACACCCTAAATCTAACAGAGTCCCACTCCAGTAAAATCTGACGCACATTCCCTCTTGTTAAAGTCTAACGTTTTACAATCTTACATGATGGAAAATAACACGGTATTACTGTTACTGGATCAATACCTCATCGCTGGGACCATGTTTTAAAGTCTGCAGCATCTGTAAGGTTCTGAACAGAAACATTTACAATGGTGACCTTCAGAATGAAACAGGCTGCTTATTTGTTTGCCTGCATTTAATTTGTTTGTGCAGTTTTGTTGTGTTATAATGGAAAATGTGACTTGCTTTGTTTATCAGTAACCTGTTTATCTAATATGTCCTTAGAAGAAGGTACCAAGAGTTTAGACCCGAAGATTACAATAAGGGAACTCTGGTTGGACCATAAACTCTTGTTCCAGTCTGCAATGTTTGGTTTTGCATTATAGGCTGATTTAAAACAGCTACTGAGATGAGTTCAGTGTGATGACTTGTGTTGTGTTGTGGTAGTGAGGGCATGACAGACGTGATTCATTATTTAACACATTTAACTAATATTTTTATCCTTTGTCTTAAACCTGGTAGATGATTTCTTTCTTATTTATGTTCTTCTCCAGTTTCTTTAGCTGTCTAGCTGCCACATCCAGGCTGGATGTTGTGATAGTTACAGTTACTGCTTGTCAAATCTGATCAGTGTGTCATTCCAGAATCTTTCAAGAATCCAATGTCTGATCTATGCAGGATTCATTCAGTTGAGGATTGTAAAAATGTTCATAAAAGTTTCTTTGACTTGTATGGTTTCATAAAGAACCTTTAACTTTGCAAAAAATACTTTGTAGTGTAAAAGGGTTCTTTTACAGAAATGCTTCCTTTAAGGACCTTTGACTGAAAGGTGCTTTGAGAAACCAAACATGATTCTGAAACCTTTGTGGAACGTTTATTTTTAAGAGCGTATCTGTTCACTACAGTTGATGGATGGTAAGATGAACTGGTAAACGAGTGATTTATCTTCATTATTAGGCCACGCTCTACTAGACTCATTTTAAATATGAACATTTGAAGGACTTGAATTTTTGCCGTAATGCAATTCAAATGGCTGTGTGTTTGCCAGTTATTTATGAGCATTAAAACGAGGAGAATCAAGTAATAACCGCAGCATGTAAAATCGCAGCTATTTATTCAGTTAGTACTGGCAATTCTTTGATACAGAATAGTGTCGTGTGTAATGTTCTCCACTGCAGTCTTAGTGATACGTGAGCGTCACAGACCTGCATTGATAGCCTGTGATCTTTCATTTGTTTTATCTTTTTATGATGCAAGATGGAAAGCAGCTGTCTGCCAAACAACTGTATTTTTGTTTATTCAGTGCATTCATTTGCCCAGTTAACTGCACTGTTCTACCACCATTAACTACCTGAGCATGTTTGTGCTGTTTTCATGCATGTTTATCAGTTGTTTTTTGCTTTTCGAGGGAGATATCGGTTTAATGAAATGTTGATGTTGAAAATGAAACGCAGTTATAGAAACAGACCAAGTGGATCAACACTTTTCCATGGATCTGGGTTAGTAGGTTTCACAGCCTAGACTCTGACCATTAAAAGCCAAGTATTAGTTTGTACTATTTTGTTTATCATGTTTAGTTGTGTTTTGAGTTTGGTGTATTTTTTGCACTGTTTTCCTGTCATACCTCAGTTTTGTTGGTAATCTGACAGCATTATAATGTTTTTTTCTCAGTTTGTTACCTCAGGACTCATTCATGTGGTTTTATCATATTTACCTTCAGACAAAAGATGGACGATTTCATTTGTTTTATACAATAATTGTTTTTTATTATGGTTGTGAAAAGTTGAATCTGTCCCAAACTAATAAATGCTCATAGTAATTATAATTAGAATGACAACATTTAAACAAATGTAAACAAAATGTAATGGTGAAAATGATCTAATCAGAATTGTTCAGGAAATCAGGGTCAAAACTAGAAAACCTGTTTAATCCCACACAAAATATTTGATAAATGTTCTGTAATTTTGACCTTAAGGATGCCTGTTGTTATAACCAGCATTTAATTGCTGTAATTGTTTTATCACTGAAATATCTTTAGTGTGTCTGTAAGTAATTGTACATTTGAATTATGGCAATACATTAAAAAGTGGAAAACTGAATTATACCCATATCTTCATTTTTCATTCTGAGTCGTTTTGTTTTAGTTGATTAGTGGAGTTTGATACACATGCTCTGCTTAACTCTGGATGCTCAGATGATAATAACATCTTTCTGTTTAACTCTGTTCTGCTGCTAATATAAGGAACAACTGTGTGATTTTCGCAGCTTCACAAGATGTTTATAACAGTAAACAGATATTTAGTTGAAGAGACTTTAAAATGGTTTGTAGTTTTATAGCAATAAGAAACTCATTAACAGAAAGTGAAACGCTGATTTAAGAATCTAACGTTTCTGTCATCAAACATACAGCAGAAAAGTTGAACTGCAGCTGCTTTGTACTGAAGCGCAGACGAGAATCACATTCATCTGTTATATCTGATCCGTCTCACGCGCACACGGTCCGTCTCACGCGCAGAGGGTCCGTCTCACGCGCACACGGTCCGTCTCACGCGCACACGGTCCGTCTCACGCGCAGAAGTAAGAGAGCAGCTGCTCGGTAAACGTGCGCGCGCATCCGCTGCATTCTCACGACCGGAAGTACAGCGCGAGCGAACCGGAGTTAGTCAATGAGAGAGAGAGAGAGAGAGAGAGGGAGGGAGAGAGAGAGAGAGACAGAGAAA
>JBAJNP010015094.1:0-10295 GCA_036877545.1 Yasuhikotakia modesta | reverse complement strand
TTCAGGTTTAGATGTTGGTTTAAGATCAGTCGCTCCAGTAAATGTCTCGCGTGTCACCGGGTCTCTTTCTTGACGCTCAAATCAAAGCAAAACCCTGAGCTGATCCACAACTACCCAGAGACACAGTGACTTTCATCTTCTGCAGCTGTTACAACTTCAAGATTTGTCAGAATGATCTACATTTCTGTCAGACACATACTGTACAAATACACAAACAGGTTAACTAAACTGATGAGACACACACACACACACACACTGGAGTGTATCCAGCTAAACTATTAAATGGCTTTTCCATTATTTACCATTCACTGTTGATTGTTTAGACACAACAGTACTTACAGTGTGTAAAGACTGATGTATAAGGACAACAATATATAAATATCTTGATGCAGGTACAGAGAAATGGCTTATAACTGTGAATCGTTTACTTATAAATGTCTCTGTTGATTAACCGCAGAAGTATTTTAACTGTAACCGGTTTGTTACCTGGTCTGTTAATCATGTCACTGGGAGTTTTGAAAGATTATGAAAGGACAGTCTTGTTGTTAACAGATTCTTTGTATTAGTTATTTATAAAAACTTTTGTTTTTCTCTCCTGTTAGGGAGAGAATGGTGAACCTGGTCCAGTCGGGTACCAAGGAATGAAGGTTTGTCCAACACTGACAAATATTTACAGTAAATCTGTGTTACAGTTGATTTCTTTTCTCCTGCTGAAGGAATAATCTGTCGTTTTTATTTTATCCAGGGAGACCAAGGAATTAGAGGCGAAAAGGTAAAACCCGGCTTAGATTGTGGTTGTAAGAACATTTTCAGTCTCAGAAACATTAGAAAAACATTGTTTTAACTTTATTTAATTGTTATAACATTATTGCTTGGTTATGAAAACATTATTCAAACTGTTCTTAAACCACTTAAGAACAATGTTTTTGACCGAAGTTTTTTGTATAACTGTAAAAATATGTTACTGCAAAAATGAGCTGAGCTTCCTTGCGGATTCAACAGAAATGATATCCGTGCAAATTCCGAGTGACTTCCTTGATCCTAGGATTTATTTTGCTGAATGTCACTAACACACTCTTGTTTTCTCCGCAGGGAGACAGAGGACATAAAGGTTTTAAGGTGAGCGCTTATCACAAATCTTTCATTACGTAATTCTCTCCATTGTAGCAGTAAAGTTGTTTGTGGTGCTTAAACATTTTAACTGGTGGTTTTAGGGCGATAAAGGACAGTATGGACTCGATGGCAATGATGGACGGAAGGTAATTCTGTCTTTCTTTAACACATACACATTTAACACATCACACAACATCTTGTTTGTTGTGGAGCTTCAATGGAATTCATTTATTGTAAATAAATGGGCACCGTGAACATTGGTTTATTTCAACACAGTGGTGTTGTTGTGATGATGTTGTTTCTCAGATGTTGTTTCTCTCAACTTCCTGTTTTGCTTTCTGTGGCCTCCTGTGTAATATTTCACATTAACGGTTTGTACAGTAACTGTTGTCTTCTCTGTACATCTAGTCTGTTTTATTTTTAGACATTTTTCCATTTGTGCTCTCCGCCATCTCTCAATCTTTTCCCCTTTGGGAAAAGTGTGTTTTTTTGCGTCTCTGACCTTTGACCTTCGCTTGTCCTTAACCCAGGTTCTTCCCAGCATGTTCTCGACTCATCAGATCGTTTTTCACTTAACGTATCGCTGCCCTCTCTCTGCACTGCGCAGGATGCATCTGAAAACACATTTAATTTACTACCCTAATCTCTATCTGACGCTATTTTTCTTCATCCACGTTGTAAAGTCTTGAATTACTCGGCCTGACACTTGCTCTGTGTCTTGCGTCTCCTAGCATGATGTCATTGTCAAGTTAATTGCGTTCAGTTCTGACCCCACGCTGTACCTCAACGCTGCCTCAACTCCCACATGAAGAAGAGTGTTTATGTTTCGTGTGTTTGTTATATTTCACAGGGGGAGGCCGGGTTTGCAGGTCTTCCAGGCTGCAAAGGGTCACCGGGTCCTGATGTGAGTAAAACTGTTACCTCTCCAGGTGTTTACAGGAGTTTTGCATGTTTACAGACACCCGTGAGTTCAGCTCAGTGCATGTGTGTGAAAGTTGGGCGTGTGTGTGAGACTTCAACACACTGACTAGATCCAGATGCATTTAAGATTGTTGGAAGCTGTAGAACCGCATCTTTAAATATGTGTCGGAAGCTGATTGGCTAAGAAGACGGATCTCGTCGTCCGCGAGCGATGCTGATTGGCTGTTTGGTGCGTCGCTCGGTTTTACGAGCGGCTGTTTCCACTCAGCCTTCATCTGGACACGGAACGAAGCATGTTTGTGTCTTGAGCTGCCAAACATTTACCAAATCTGACATCCAAGCTCAGAAATTCTTCTCTGACCAGCGTGTTTGTTCTTCATCTGTATCGTGTGTTAAAGCATCTACTAAAGAAACGGTTGCACTCATTAATCACAATTAATCACAAATGACTTTTTTTATTTCATCTTACAGGGTTCTAAAGGAGAACCAGGACCTAAGGGAGATGCTGGTCCTTATGGACTCAAAGGAGGAAAAGTAAGAGTCAAAACTGATAACCAGGATACCAGCTTAACATCTGAAGGACCAGCTAGCGTTTATTTATTCATACACCTGTATGACGCTTTTGTCAGGTGCGATGACTTTATAAACGATGAACTTCTACTGATCGTATCTACTGGGTCTGTTTGTTGCTTTCAGGGTGAACCTGGCAAGGATGGTGAACCAGGAAGACCAGGAAATTATGGACCATCAGGAGCTAAGGTACCGAACTTCCTCACTTCACTTAAATGCAGTTATTTGGAAATTCTTAAGGGATTCTTTATTGCAGCAATCAATTGCTGCTATGGCAGCTGGTCCCAAAAGAACTGGACCCCTAATTTTTGTGTTCTTACAGGGAGAAAGGGGTCCTCGCGGTGCCAACGGCGATAAGGGCGAGAGAGGGGACGATGTAAAAGCGCTTTCACACACTCTAATACTGTAATACTGTTTTGACTCTGGTGTTATCTCACAGTTCATTCAATGTCCTCCTCTTGTTTCAGGGACCACCGGGGCCAGATGGGCCGAGAGGAGAAAAAGTACTCAAACATTATGATTAGCTTCTATCTTACTGTAACCAGATGTCTTATTTCATTAGGCGATACGCTAAACTTCTGATGTAAACAAAATGGTTTCCCTTCGTATGTGTGGCCCGTATCCAAGGGTCGGATGATTGAGATATAAGTGCTATGAATGTATGTTTTTCTATACTGTATAATTATAGGGCACACCTGGTGAGAAAGGTGAACAAGGTTCCCGTGGTAACAGAGGACCCAGAGGCGAACCTGTGAGTTTATATTTCGCCTCCCAAAACTATCCCATAATGCACCTTTCAGATACAGCGTTAAACACTATGAACAGTTTAAAGTCCAGACGAACATTTAAAGTCAATTTAATGATTGCAACACATAATTATCAAGTTAAAAAATAGAGGAAGTGACCATATTTCTTCCCCACTGATGAGTCAAATGGCTCATGCAGATGTTTTGAAAACCAAACACACATTTTTGCATCTGAATAAACACATTTTGCATCAGTTATGATGTACTGTTAGAAATCATGTTCACATACATTATCTTAAACAAATTCTTTAGATAAATATGATGTACGTTCTGTTCTGTTGGTTTATATGCACTCAAGACAACAAATGATATATTAACAGAATGATTGGTTGATGGTTAAATCTTGTAGGGTGAGCCAGGACCTCGAGGTGAGCAAGGGCGAGAGGGATCAGCAGGCCCAAATGGACAACCGGTAAGTTTCAAATTCTAGCATTTGATTGGTCAAAAATCTGTTGAGTGCAGGATGAGTGATCAGTACTTATAAAGCCGTTTTTCCAGGCGAGAGAGACTCAATTTAAAATCTGTGTTTTGTTAACATTTAGGTGGAAAAAACAATCGGCAACATGTGGACCGAAATCCACAGAATTTCAGCTTCATGGGGTCCAGGCAGAATTGTGTAGTGTGTAAACACAGAGGCCTAGTCTAGAGTTTGGATGAAAGCTTATGAACTCAGTACATAGTCATGTCGAGAGGCCCCTCATATTCTCTAAGCTACGATATAAAGTAACATAAAGAACAAAGACAAATGTTTGTGGCATTTTAGCTGCAAGAGAAGAAAAGAATGAAAGATCTATAAGTTCCCGAGATCAGATGGACTCCAGATGGACATTGTTAGACATGGTGGGTCAAGTTTAGACCTGAGCAGCAGATGCAGTTCAGCAGATGTACTTTAATACCAAGAAACAAATGTTCAGAAATAGCTTGTGCTTTATGTAGTGGGAGGTGATGTCATTGGGGCAGAACTGTGGATGAAGGTCTGAAACTCATTTAGGCTGCAATTCCTCTCCACCCAGATCATAATTACATTAAAAACCTAGATTGTTTGTTAGCCGTGAGGAACTTAAGATTGTTTTTGATGTTTCCTTCTCAAGCAGAGTTCATATTAGAACAGAAAGTGAATAAATAGAAGTGGATGTATTAAGTATGAACTAATTGTTTCAGATGTTTCTCAGCTAATAGTTCTGTTGTTGGAGCATTTCTGTAACAAAAATGTTTTACTTTAAAAGTTATAGGAACGTTCTGCTAACAGTTTTGATATATGCAATACATAACCTTTAAAGTTATTTATTACATAACCTGCAAAAACCTTTTGCAATAACTTTGGGAGAACTTTCAGAGAACATTAACCAATGTTTTGAGGACGTTCCCTGTTAGCCACACCAAAGAACCCATTTGCGCTGGTTCTGTCAGCACTTAGCCTCCCTCTGCAGTTGTTGTTAAATTCAAGACGCTACTGCAGAAAAAAGCAAAACCTGTTTCTTCTCAGGGTTCTGCATTTCTAAGGTTCCTCAGTTTCAAAGTCTTCTCTCAACAGCCTGTTGTTCCTCAAAACTGAAAATTACATGGCCATTACATGTCCCATCTGCTCTGAGCTTTGCCTTCCCACGTATACATGATTAAAGCTTGCAACGCCAGGGTCATGGGTTCAAATCCCAGAGAACACACACATGGATTAAATGCAAACCTTGCATGTGCTGAAAGTCGCTTTGGATTAAAGCTTGTCACAGTTGTGTGAATGTAAGCGGATTTATTTGAGAACCGCCATTTTCACAGATGTTTGTAACTTTGTGTTTCTGCTGCACATTTAATATCACCAGCATGTTGATGGTTTCAGTCTTATGTCAGCAGGAGTAACAGCCATGAGAAAGTAGGTTGTTTTGTTGGTTTATGTACTGGCAGGGTTATTTTCCAGCAAAGCCGGCGAGAGGAAAGAACCGAGTGTTCAAACAGGTGGAACGCTGGATGAGTTTCTGAACTCATGAACACAAACCACTGCTGTCCAAACTCTGTTATATGGCTGATTTTGTTCCTGTGTGTTTTGCTGCATGTGAAAATAAACAATCGCTGATTTTTACTGAGTCATTTACCACAAGTGTATTTTTAACAGGTGACTCTGATGTCCAATAAAAACTAAACATTAAGGCATAAGATAACACAAAACAAACCCAAACCCAAAACATTACTGGGGTGAAAGCAAATTGAATGTAAACATACAAATGAAATTCAATTTCATGAATAAGCTGTTAAATTGGTAATGTAAGTCAAATAGTTACGAATTGCAGAGTAGTTTCAAATGACTCGGTCACTATTGACTTTTATTGCACAGATTTTAACGTTTAAATTGTCTAGGTGTAACATGATGTGTTTATAGTTTTTCTTTCTTTTGAACAAAACTGCACTCTTTCAAAACAGTGTTTAAACTGGTTGTCGCATCTCTTAAACAGGGCGAAGCAGGAAAACCAGGGCCACCTGGTTACCGTGGCGACGAGGGTCCGACCGGCCCAGAGGTGAGTAAGGCTGCGTCTGCATCTGTGCTCATCTGTGCTCATTTATGCTCATCTACACTCATCTGTGTTCATCTGTGCTCAGCTACGCTCATCTGTGCTCATTTATGCTCATCTGTGCTCATCTGTGCTCATATGTGCTCATCTGTGTTCATCTGTGCTCATCTACGCTCATCTGTGCTCATTTATGCTCATCTGTGCTCATCTACACTCATCTGTGCTCATCTGTGTTCATCTACACTCATCTACACTCATCTGTGCTCATCTGTGTTCATCTGTGCTCATCTACGCTCATCTGTGCTCATTTATGCTCATCTGTGCTCATTTGTGCTCATTTATGCTCATCTGTGCTAATCTGTGCTCATCTGTGCTCATCTGCACTCATCTACGCTCATCTGTGCCACACATTTCAGTGACACTGAAGCATAAAATGCAACAATAACTTCCTGTTTTATGTGTGTTAGGGATCTAAAGGGCCCAGAGGAATTAAAGGAGCCCCAGGAGACAGAGGCCTGATGGGAGAGAGGGTGAGTTAGTCCTGTTTACTGCATCTGTGGCTTTTAACCAATCAGATTCATCTGACTGACTGTTGTGATGCTTTTGTCTCACAGGGAAGTGACGGACCACCAGGAAACGGAACTGAGGGTTGCCATGGTTTCCAGGTTGGGTATCTGTACTAAACAAACCCTCAGAAGTCATACTAAGTATGTAGTGTGTAAGTCTGATGCGCTTTGTGTTGTTTTAGGGTTATCCTGGACCGAGAGGGGACTCAGGAGAACCAGTAAGTGTCCCAGACATCACAAACGTTCTATTGTAATTGCACAGAGAACCCTGTGTGTTACCATGGTGACCACAACTTTACCAAGTAGGAAGTGCTCCTGGATCAACATTCCTATCAGCCAATCACATTTAGGCTTTGGCCTAGTTGTAGGGTTGGGGGTTGTGCACCATTTGTCAGCCACTATTTCAGCCCTTAAATTAATATAACAACATTTATCAATGTGATTTAAGATGTGATTTGAGCACAGATTCATCAGAAACACTCGCTAGACTTCACTCCCTTCGGCTCACAGGGATTGTTTTAGCATCTCATTTGCATCTCGTTTAGCATTTTAGCATTATGAAACGGTTGGTTTGACTCACCAGGGATTTGTGCAATGGGTCTTATAGCAAACAGTGGCTGTGTTGCAATAGACAGCTGAGTTCAATCACTCTTAACAGACACTCGTCTAGACTGCAGCTCATCACCCATCTCTCTCTCTTTCAAGGGAGGAAAAGGGACTCCTGGACCCAAGGGAGATGATGGAGAGCCAGGTGACCCAGGGTCAGATGTAAGTGAACGATGCATCAGTCTGTTTTCTATTCATTTTCTTCTTTATCTCTGTCCCATCTTTCCATCCTTCCATCAGATGACGGGGTTTTGTGCCGCTTATATCGTTTTTCCCCTGTTTTCCTTTCCTGTCTTTAATCTGTTCCTGATAGATTCTCTTTTAAAGGAATTTGCAGAGTTCAGCACAAGTTAAGCTTTTATGGCGGCATTTCTGCATATTGTCAATCATCATATGAGACCATTTCAACCCAATTGTTGGGCTCAGTTCTTTTCTCAGCCGTGCCACAAGCGCAGGAGTCTGAGGCTCATTTTTAACGTAAAGCACTTGTGTGAAATGAATTATAGATATTTAGTTTGTCGTTTCCCGCTGGTCATGTGATGCTGTGAGATGATAACATCATGTTAAACCTACTACTGGATCGAACAAATGCACTGTTGTTCAAAAAAAACATTCCTGATAGCTTCACGGGACATTGATTTAATAGCGCTGTGGTTTGATTCCTAGGGGAACATGTGCTGATAAACTGATAAAAAGCTTTGGATAAGTGCTTGCCAAATGCATAATTTATTTATTTCTGTAAAATTTGGAAATGAGAAAATGGGTATTAAATCTAAAGCAGTCCTTTAAAGTGTTTGTTAGCATCTGTCTTTTGTGTAGCAGTTAAACGTCATCACATTTTTGCCAGACAGTCGTTGTGTCTTTGTTGTCAGGGCAGCAGTGTGTTTTTTATTTATGGAAGGCTATATTTTTGTTAGACACCTTTGATTGAAAAGATTTGAAAGGAGATCTTTTAATATTAAATTTCTCTTGCTGTTTGTTTTGTGAAAGTCTCCCTTTCATTAAACCAGCGAGGCAAACAACTTCGTCATTGTTGAATGCTTTTTACTAACAAAGGCTTTTTATAGAAGTCAAACGAATGACATATTGGCTTGGATACACAAGAAAACTATTAATTATTGAACGTTCGCTGTTAGATATAAAGTACAGAAGTTCTTTGGAAAGGCAATTTAGGCACTTTTTTGTAAAGCCAGACTTGTCGGCTGTTTCACATTCTTAAACAGCCCCCAGACGCTTTAATTCAACAGATGGGTCTCCAACACTCACAAAACATCACATGTGTTCAAGGCTGTTTTTCTGTGTCTAACCATGGATGCTAGGAAGTGAAGGAGACATAAACTTGGTCATTTGATTAGAGCACCAGTAAGATGTTTCACCTATGACATAACAACATTGTTTCCAGAATAGACGTTGGCTTTTTCAAAGTTTCAGATGTTAGAAGTATCACATGCGTAGCTCATCCACCTTAGTGCCCACCTAGCAACCTTGCAGAACATCCTAGCAACCTCCTAGCAATGGCCTAGCAACCCCACAAACACCCTAGCAATGACAAAGCAACATGCTATAAACCTCTTTTTGCAAGCTATCCCTGTCTGTTTCCTTCATTCTGAGGAAACACATGTAGTATATTAGATTAAACTCTCACAGCCCTATTTAAATAGATCACTTTACACTCTATTGTTCAAATCTGATGTCTCTAAAGGAGATTCATTCATGTTCCAGCCCTGCATGAGCTGTGATGCTTGGATCCTGTTTTAAACCCAAACAACCAAAGATGCCATTTTTGCTCTCCTTCTGTGTTTACATTCACAATATTCTACATTAAACCCAAAATAAACAACTGTGTCCATCTGTGGTGGACAGAGGACCACCGGTAGCTCGCATGAAACAACAAAATTGGATCTGTTGGGGTCATTGCTCATTTTTATCTCATTGGGAGTTGGATGTCTTTTCTGGGAACAGGAATCTGGTTCCAGATTAAACGGCTAATATTGTTGTTTGTGTTGTCAGACTGTGGGCTACTGCAGCGGGAATATTTCACAAAACGTCGTATTTTCTGCTCTTTGATCTTTTGTTTCAGGCCGTTCCTGCATCTGCTGGATTAAAACGTTAAATGTTTTAAAGCTTTGTTTTCTTATGGTCTAATCGCAACAGAATGTAGGTGTTCAAACTTCCCAAAGGAGTCATTGTGACACCACAACAAAAGCATGTGTTGCAAGTCTTGTAATGCACCGTGCAATTAATTATGTCGCAAGAAACACTTGCAACAAACGTGTGCTAGATTATAATACATGCACATGTCTAAATAATCCAGTATATAATGTTACTTTATAATGTTACTATATATAGTGTTATAAAATGGGATATATAGTGTTATATAATGTGAGCCTTATTAATCATTGGCTATAATTTGGTTTATGTTCATCAGATAAGAAAATAATCATGTGTGATTAACCTGTACTTTGACCTCTAATACATTATGTGGAATATTAGAGCTTGATCATTGTAACTGAGAGATGATGTCTATGATAAACATATAACACATGTTTTAATCAAAAACAATGAGCTTGTTTCTTTCCATCAAAGCCGTCTGCGGTTGGTGCTTCATTCGCGGTTGTACAACGGACACAAAATATATAAAATGTAATATACAACAAACACATCCACTCACAAGCTTTCATCTCCAGTCATCTGGAGTGGGTTTTAGGTCTGAACGCTTCACTAATTCATCTGTGTTTGTCCTCATTCATCCACAACTTCAAAGGAACAGAGGAACATGTGAGAGACTTTTTCAATCATTGGCTGTTGGCAGGATTTGTTCCTTTCTGAAGAAAATTCTTTTTTTACCAATGAACAACATGTTTTTTCTCTCACCGGCAGAGGAAATTGAGATGCCTTTTGTTTCTTTGTTTGGCTTTTCTGTTTTTTATGAACCTGTGCCGTCAGCCTCACGCTGTGGTTGGCTGGTCGGACCGCACTGGTTTGGGAAACATGTGACTGAAACATTCTCATTGCAGAACATGGAATGTTAAGAGCAGGTCCAGATGGGATGTCATGACTTTCTGTTTTCTGATTGTTGTTGACATTTTTTGGTTCTGTACAATTCTGAAGAATTCCCTCTGTCTCTCTCTCTCTCTCTCTCTCTGTCTGTCTGTTTGTCTCTCTCTCTGTCTCTCTCTCTGTCTGTCTGTTTGTCTCTCTCTCTGTCTGTC
>JBAJNP010015093.1:0-10295 GCA_036877545.1 Yasuhikotakia modesta | reverse complement strand
ACAGCACTGACTTTGCACACAGCATTGAGAAGCTGTATTTTAATCTGCTTTCTATACTCTGTTTACACAGGAGGCCTTGGAAACAAAGCTACATAATGAACTCATCATGGGAGACCAAAAAAGGTACAGTTTATTCAATCGGTGTGCCAAATAAAAAACATTTAGTCAGTATTCCAAACTTAAATGAGATAGTGTTAGTAAATACACAACCATATGCTCTTTTCACACACCCCGTTTTCCTCATTAGAACTGCAGGACTAACAGTGATGCCCCATCCTCTTTGAATTTGCCTGGTGGCTGCCTGCCTGCAGAGGCTGTTTTACATTTTCAGTCTTGTAAGGATTTTCCCACTCAGCCAGTTGGGTTTTGGACCTCAGCTGAGGTCTCTGTTCTTCTCTATTCTTCTCTCCTTTTGGCTTAACGATCGTTTTTTAAGCTCCCATCTGGTTGCAAGGAACCTCTCAGATGTCCCATTGCACTAATTGCACATATTGGACAACGGCTTTGGTGCCAGACTTGCAACACAAGCCCTTTTCTTCCAGCGCATACAGTTCAGCCTTATGCTCCGTTCAGAAACACTGTCCAACAAAAATGAAGGAAAAGCATAGGAGCCCATTGAGGACCTACTGAACTGTAGATGTTGAGGACTTTTGAGTCAGCAGTATTTTGAGTTAATATAACATTGTAAGAGACCAGATGTTATGAAGGACGGCTGTAAATGTGTTTTGCTTCGTTTGTGTATTTGATCATTTTTCTAATTTGATTATGGTAAATGGTCTGATGTTTTATAACATAACAGCTTCATTGATGTGATTGCATTACAAACATATATTAAGTACAATAGAAATTCTCTTTGCCTTGATCATATACACGGAAAAATTGTAAAAAAAAAAAAAAGTACCTTTTTTGTTTGTTACTTTAATGTGTTAATAGGAAATAATATGAATTATGTTAATAACACCCTGCAAAATAACCCCAAACATCCTTGGGTTTGGCACAGGTTTTAAATTTCAGGCAGCCTGAGTAAATATGTTTGTTAAGGTTAACTACAAAACTAAAGATATCAGTTTAATCCATTGAAATCATTGTAATTCATGGACCCAATTGGAACAATGATCACTTTGTGCTTAATACACAAAGTTGGAGCTGAATGGCTTCACATGGCAATAATAGTGCTCTAGGTTTTCTATTTGTGCTTTGGTTTCACCACCTGCACAGTTACCTACAAATGTGATGTATCAACATCCAATAAATACACGATGCCACATACTGTGGGCGTTCTATACTATGAGGCTAATAGATTCATGGCTTGGCTTTGATTTACATTTTAACATCATGGCTGTATGAAAAATAATCTCTAATGCAGCTGCTGTTCAGACAGAGTAACAGAGGAGGAATATTGTAGGTGTCAGTTCTTAGCTTTCAGTCCAATGGGGTCCAACACTGCTCAACCCCGTTTGATACTGATAGGTTGGTTCCCGTGTTGAATTGGGGCTGTGGGTTGGATAGACTGTGAAATCCCTTTGTGAACACAACGGCGACCCAGGCTTCCTTTGAAACAGGGTGGAATGTGCAGCTCTGTCACGGGGGGCGGGGCCACAGGGGGAAGAAGATGATGGAGGTGCGGTTGGCAGAACCCGCTGTGTGGTGAAAGCGACGAGGTCGGGAGGCGCTGGATGCGGCCGCTGCATGGATGGAGAGTGGTGAGGAACCACAGAGGCCGCGGTGGCTGTGCTGCTGAAGTGGGCGGTGAAAGGTTGGTATTGCATGGCCTCCATAGTCTGCATGCTGTAGCGGGGGTACGGCTGCACCGATGCCCACATGTTGCAGTTCAGGGAGGGGGCCGGAAGGTCTTCTGTGCCCACCGGAACGCCCGCCTCTCCCTCCGTTCCCCCATACATGCAGGCCTCTCTGGAACCCAGAGCTTCATTGCAGTATGGATGGGAGAGCAGTGGAGGCTCGTAGGAAGGAGGGGGACGGAAGTATTGCTCTTCAGGAACTCCAGGGGGCGCTGTGTCAAGGTAGGGCCGTTTGCATCCCAGCTCCAGGTGTCTTGTGTTATCTTAAAGAAAGAAAAACATCCAGATTATTGGCACAGTTTGGGAGACATGATTTTTGAAAGTTTTTTGGAAAGTTGCACTTGTACCCAAAAAAACACAATCACTTCGTTTTAACTATACTATAAATGCTATTAAATACTATAAATCAACATAGTTTTATAGTATTATTGTTATTATATAGTTGCTTTATTTAATTGGTTCATAATGTGGATGTCATAGTCCTGTACCTCTGTGTTTGAAGCAATGGTAAAGAAGGCTTGATTCTCTGCTTGAAGGAAAGGAGTTGGTGAGGGATTCCTGGGAATCAGGGTTTGGCATGGCGACTCCACTCTCATACTGATAGTGGGAAACCACCTGTGGATGGACGCCTGCTCCCAGTTTTCCTGACAGATGGCCATGCGAGGAGATAATTCGCTGTCGAACCATGTTCTTGGAAATCACAGGGTAATCTTTCCTGGGAAAAGGGGCATTTGATCAGTAATTTATCAATGTGGTGCATAATGTAACTATATATAAATAATTTAAAAACTTACCCCTGAAGTCTGGACACACGCAGATCCCCTTCATCGCTGCCACGGAAACCTTTGGCAAATGGGTTGTTCTCGATTTTTAACTGGGTGATCTGTAAAACACATTAAAATTGTGACTGTTGTGTAACTGTTTGTCTCTCTCTGTGTTTTGGCAGCTTCTGTTGGTACCTTATGATTCTGATAGGAGGTAACAGAAACGAACGCTGTCTCTGGGAAGACGTGAGTACAGTAGGCCGTGTTTTTAGAACCGAAGGCGTTGTTCTCATCAGCTTTCACTATGTGTAACCTGGGCTGGTATTTGTGCATGGAGTTCAAAATGATCTGTAAGGAGAAACACAAGCATGAATTAGGATGGAAGTATTTTGTTGTTGTGTGTATATGGCGATACATGCATGTATATGCACAATAAATGCATAGTTCTTTCACAGTATGCTAACCCAGCGCATCAGAATCAATAAATATGTCAGGGGCTTTTGTGCCGCATTGCATGCAAGTAATCCAATTGGATCTTTTGTGTATGTGTGTTTGATCGTAGTGTTCTCGCACCAGTCTGCTCAGTGCATCTGTGTGTTCAGTGAAGCATTTAGTCCGGGTCATTCCTAACACAGTTCTGTCAGGGCCAATGAGCATCAAGGCTTCTCCCTTTGTTATGCCGACGCTCAGACAGAGAGTGAGGCAGCTTTTGTCTTTGCTGCACTTTTCTAAGAGGAGTCAGGAGCACTAGTGCACAGGGGCCAAACCCGGGTCAATCCCCACCCTTCATCCTCTTCGTTGCTAGCGCACGCAGACGGTAGCCCCAGCCAAATGAATGGTTCGGGCGCTTCATTGGTTGAGTGCAGACACATGTGACCTTTGCCTGGTTGCCTGGCTGGCGTCTTGAGGTAATACCATGTGATACAAGCTGTACTGGTGACTTAGATACGGGGATGCATGCTGTCCAAATGTATTAATCAAGCACCTTTGTCAGGTCTTCTCTGTGCCTTTCATGTCCCGTTTTCTTTCTAAAGGTCTATTTTTGGGATAAAAGTTGTGTCGCGTGACCTTAAGGCTAGATGGCCCTGTGCGTTCGGTCTACAACTTGTAAATACCTTTGAGTGTTGGGTGTTTGTGCGGACCGTGGCATAGTGGTTGCAAAAGAAATAAAGCAGGGTTAGTGGAAATGGCAATAAATCAGAACTTACAGACCACATGAATGACTTCAGCAGAAATAGGAGGAGTGGTTGGATGCACCAAAAACAAAGACATCTGAATTTGATCGTGCCACCCGTGGCAATGGCCCTGATGGCTTTATTTCACATTGGGTTGATGTGGCAGGGCTTTGGTGCATGTTTTGACTTGTGTGGTTTGCGCTATTCTGGCTGCGGTGGTCGTTTGTATTGGAGCTCTCGGACTGGCCCAGTGTTCCCGCTGGTGTGGGCGTCAGGAGAGCTTAGCAACCTCTTCCCAGGCTCATTACTCGCCCTTATCACTTCTTAGGCATTCAACTCATCCTGACAGGCCAACCTCATGCCATTCTGACAGGTTATGAACCTAATGAGCTTGCTTCTGATGCGATTGCCCTGAACAAGCCTGGTCCACAGGATCCTTCTGGGCAGTACTGCCACAGTTGGACTCCTCACCTCTGGTTCACTGTCTCTGTTTGCTTCTCTCTTATTTTTTCAGCTGACCCAAACCATAATGTAGCTCTCTTAGGTGTATTCTGTCTGCTACTCAATTGTCCATCTGGCATTACAGCTGAGTTTGTTTATGGTACAGCAACTGCACTAAATTTCTTCTTCACTTGTTTTATTGTTTAGACAATCATATTAAATGTAATGTGAAACATCCCTGCACATGCAAACTTTTCAACAACAAAAAGTTAACAGGTTGTGTTTACTAACAACAGCACAATATTTATTTGACAAGCATTTAGGCTTATACCTAAATTAAATAAGTTGTCTTACACCGTTTCAATCTCACTTTTTCTCACCCTGTCTTTCTCATTTCCCTTTCTGTTTTCCATCAGATTTTGGTTATACAGCGTTTATTTGTAGAGAGATTTGTAAAGCCACTCACATGCCCAAAAGGATCGAGGTGGTTGTTTGTGAGCTTCAGTTTTTGAAAGGAGACCAGCTGTCTCATCCAGTGGGCTCCTGTGGCTGGAGAGTCGGGGTGGACGTAAAGTCTTCCAGGCATCGCAGGCTCTGCTTTTCCAGCCACCATCCTAGAGAAAGAAGGAGAGACAATTTAACAGCAGTGTTGCTTGAAAGAACACTAGCATTTTTGTACCTGTAGTTTGGTACCCAAAACAGGAAACGTTCTCAGAATGTTAGCTAACATTAAAAATGCAGCAACTTCAGTAGAATATTAGTTTTAATTGTTTTAAAAACGTTCTTGTTAAGTAGTTAAAAATAAAAAAATATTAAAATGAAACAAGTATTATGTTCCAGCAATGACAACAATACAGCATCTAAGATTACTAAATAAATAGAAGTTTTGAATGTTTCTAGAACTTTCAAAGAAAAACTTTTTTTTCTAAATGGGAATGTTGGGAAATTGTTCTTACAACCTGAAACTGTTAGCGGGTAAGTGGTGTGGTGTAACAGTACGGTTCAGTTTTAGTTTGGGGCATATCCTTGCAGTACATTGCTTTCCAACACGTCTGAACATCATGCCACAGTCATACGGCCGTTTTAAAGGTTGTTTTTCAGCATCACTCAAGCGCTGTGGGTTATAGCGGTGCAGTGAAAAGACTCTCTTTATGCAGAACATCTGTACATTAATGACGGATTCAGAGCGTGACTGGTTATGTCAGTGGCATTATGGGAGTAATTCCCAAAGACTTGGGATGGCTGCTTTGACCATAACATCACTGCTAATTGTGTGCCTCAAAGGTGTCGCTGAAGATTTCCAGAACCGATGCTGGCAAATGTGAAATTCCACCCCATCCCACAGATTTTGAAAAATGGTCATAAAATACGGGTTTGCTTGACAAAACATGCAATTTATTGAGATTTGCTTGCCATCGTTATTTTGTTTCTTTCCATTCTGGAAATGAGCAGCTTTGATTTGATGGTAGGGCCAATTGTTGCCTAGTTGCTTGGGTAGTTAGTGTCCATATCTAGTGGCATTACCAGTGGCAGAGGGTCACTAAGAGGACAGCATGCATCACCCAGCTGTTTTAAGCCCATTGGTTTTGACAGGCTGCCTGCTGTGGCCTGCAGTAATTAACTGTGTGCTAATGACAGTCCACAGCCAGAGCTAGCATTGCACGGAAGAACTGCTACGATGTCGACCACGTGCGGTTTGCTAATAATTACTCCTGTAAAATATTGGCCTATGTAATATGTTTATTTTATTAGATGAATTTGCAGTGTACCAAAATATTTGATGTAGTGATGGACTATTAATTACGATATTTAAAGTGAACGCTATTAACAAAATATTCACTTTATTACTAATTTATGAATTATTATTATTATTAACTGTTATGGTTTGTAATTTTTTTAATTGTAACATTAATCTTAATAGTAAAAGAGTGTGAAAAAATAATGTTGTGCTGAAATGTGACTTGCAGCACATAACTACTCAAGCGAAAACCAAAATGGAGGAGACAGCGAAGTATAAATATGCTAATTTCTGTCCTCTCATAGGTGACCAGCTGCCTCAGGGGACCAATCACAGACAAGCACAGACTCTGAGGTCTGAGTGTCTGAAGATTCTGAGTGTCTTTAAACAACAGAACTGCAGAAGGTATTTTAAACACGTGTCCAGAACTTCATTCTGACGGCACTGTTGCCAAACTCACCACTTGTTGTCGCAGAACTTGTACCGGTGGTCGTCCGCCGGAACGATGTCTGTTAACAGGATGTATTTAGTCTTGGGGTTCATCCCTGTGACTTTAACTTTGTAGCTGGGGAACATCCGCCTAAAGAGATTAAACATGATGTCATCAGTGACAACATGTTGACAGCATATGTTGCCACACTATTGAAAAATAGCAATGATGTCATAGTAAATATGAAAAACTGTTCTTTGAGATTTATTATGGAAGGTGTCTGCATCATAACAGAGGATAAAATATTTTTTGTTTCTATTTATTTAAATGGAACAACAACAACAACAACAGAACAGAATTTGTTGCTGTTACATTCTGAACTTGACCTTACACGCCATTTAGATTTAATTTGAAAAGTAGGTGTTAATGCGCTTTTGCGCTTGATGATGTCATTCTCCTCGAATCGCATTTAGATGATCTCATTTGTGTGGGTCACTCAATGCTGTATTTATTCCTCAATCCAGGTGCAGCTTTTTCCTCCCAACGACCCAATGAAAATTGGACTTAGGTCGGGCTGCGTGAGCGGTGGCTGAGCGCTGACGCTAAGCGCGGATGAGACGGTCTTATCGGCTCTTTCGAGGGTTTTAACGGGCCTTAAGTGCAAGAGAATCACGGCAAGTGTTTGTTTTGGGAGGATGAGTACACGATTAGTGAGCAGATAACAGCTTAACCTGTTTTTAGCACAGATTAGTTGTTTCAGAATCACTTAAATCTCAAAGAAGCTTGAGAGCTACAGAAATCCCCAGACAATTTTGGGTAAAGCAAAGCACTGCTCAGTTCAACATACTGTCTTATATCAATACTTCTAAAATTCATATAAACCCATTCAAGTCAGCTGTTATTCTTAGCAGTCCCACATATGGAACCATGTTCTACCTGGAACCTATTTGCTAGAAATATATTTACAGATTGATTTTGTTTTACAGAACATCTCTGCAAAATGTGGGAACCCGTTTTGCTGGGATACCAGGAAAACGGACAGAATATGCTAATATAGCAGACAGGGTCGTAAAACACGAGTGAAGCTACCTTCAGTGACCCCTCCACAAGACATAAAGACTTCTTTTTATCTCATCTGCAAAGCTGCGTAAGTATGCAGCGTTATAAACTCTAGGTTGCTATTTTGTAATGAAAGGTCTTTTAAATGGCAGACTGCTGAACAGACCCACAATCGCAGCTTGTCGTTGCACCACCCGCTCCCCCAAGACAGCAACACTGCAGAGCATCACATTTTTGAGGCTTTTTAAAAGGTTCCACCAGCCAGTCATAAATTTATTCGCTGCAAATGAATGCGCCCTGAATCATTTCATTACGTTTGCAAATACGGCATTTTGGAGGCCTGCGATATGTACAAAAGCCACTAAAAGCACTTCTTCTAATACCCAGCGGGAGAGATCGGGGTAGCGGGAGGTAAACTGTGCGTCTGCTCCAGGCCTGCGATCCAATCATGTAAATCACTCTGGGCAAGCCATTGCTAAAGAGCTGCTTTAAACCATCAAGTGCGACTTAAACAAACCTGTTCACCAGGTTGTGCTGTGATGGGGCCGTCCTCCTGTCTTTATGTGGCAGGTAATTAAAAGACGAGAGTTTTATTTTGTGCTTTTTTTCTTTTTACTCAACTTTTTTTACTCAACTTTTTATTCAACGTTTTTTATTCAACTTTTTATTCAACTTTATTCCATTTTAAAGTTTACTTTGTGATTGTGAGGTTGTTACTTTAGTGCAACAAATATTAAATGTTGTACTTAAAATGTTCAATTATATGCGTTATATGTGAAATTATATATTATATATGTTATATGTGAAGTCATCTGTAATGTTTCTCTAATGTTGTGCTGAAGTTCCTGCAGGAATCTGTCATATATGAGGGATGTGTAACGTTCTGTCCATTTTTGCCACACTTTTACATAATGGCTTCCACAGTAGATCGCATGGCATGTCTAATGGGCCCTTACACAGTAGATCTGTGGAGCTCTCGGTGTGTTGCTCTGGGTTGTCACGACGCATTGTTATTCTGGGAAGAGGAACAGCTACATATACCGCATTGTTTAACTGTGTACGCTCTTAAAAAAGTGCTAAACATTCTTAACTGCATGCTTCCATAAAGAACCTTTAACATCCGTAGAACCTTTTTATTCCACAAAACGTTCTTTGTAGTACAGGAAGGTTGTTTAGATTATGAAAGGGTGAGAAAAAAATAGTTCTATTAAGAACATTGGACTGAATGTTTAAGTGTTTTTGTAGCTCAGATGTTAAAGCAAAAAATTAAAGGGGTTAATTCACATAATCGTAATAAAAGTAAATAAATTGTTTTTTGGAGAACCCATAAAAGGTTTTTCCATGGCATTACTGTGAAGGATCTATTAGGAACCTTTGTTTTAAAGAGCGTAGTTTCCTAATAGTTATATTATGTGTATATTATATGAAGTTTGTAGATATTGTCATAATAGCTATGGGAGTTAAATTTCATTCAGCTGAATAAGAGCGTAAAAGCGCTCTGCGTTTACAGGCCAAATTGGGTGGTAATTTGGCCCCAGTACTTCAGTGTATATGTGAGAGGTTGACAATGAGAAATGGAGAGTTTGAGAGTGTATCATCTGGGTGTCAGCACACGCACAATGCCAGCTGTTTCTTTTAGCCTGTCAGTGATTCATGCTATCTGCAGGATCCTACAGCAGGGCTCAGATCAAAAGACACCGGATGATAAAGCAAGCGAGGTCCTTTAGGGCCTGGGAGACGCCACAGAACAGGGCGCCGCGCTTCTCTCATCAGCCGCGCTGATGTTCGCTGTGACGGGCTGTGTACAGTTAACACCAGCCGGCTTCCTTCAATAGGCATGTTTAGTATCGGGCCGGGGACGTGTTATGCGCAATAACAAGCCATTCGGGTTGACTTTGCTGGAGTCGTTGCAGAGTTCAGCTGTGCGGATTGTCTCACACTTTGCCTTCAACTCTCACAGATGCACCGCTGTGGTGTTTGACCTAATTTTCCCGCATTGCCTGCAGCGTTACTCGCATGGCTGCAGAATTGTTGCACATTGCATAGGGTAAACAAAACTGCTTTTTTGAATAACAAAGTTACGTTCGTTTTTTTGCTCAACATGAGCAGTTTATGAATTTGTTAATTCAAACTACAAATTCACACTAATTCTCAGGGGGGTGAATATTGTGTGGAGTATTTTTCTTTAGTGAAAACCTACACTGTTAAACCACATACACCACGCTGTCATGGCTCAAGCGCCGCGTAACACAAGCCCACGATGAGAATCATTGCATGAAATTGGCCTCAATTTTGTGTAATGGGAGCCGTGGTGGAGAAACCTGGCGAGTTTTCTCAAGATTTACAGTTGGGTGAATGGCTGCCTAATGTCCTACAAGTCATATCCCCCCTAAAAAAGAAAATAAAAGAGTGAAACCTTCTTCCTGCTCCGCGGCTCGATTGACATATTGCGCATCTTTAACAGAGCCTGGTGTCCATTATACACTAAAGTATGTAAAATGAAATGAGTCCATCTGTTGCTGAGGTACAGTCTCCTGTTCTGAGCGCAGCTGTGCGGATGAACACGGCTCGGTTCTTCAAAGGGTTTAAAGGTTCTAGGGGCACTTTATCAGTTAGACAGGGGGAAGCCCATCCCTCACAATGTTACAGCATTAAAGAAAAATTGCAGTGACCTTTTGCATTTTCCACCGAGGAACCCTGAGAAACTGCTGCCTAAGACTGGCAGAGACCATTGACTCATTCTCTGCTTAATATCCAGGGTCCTTCTCTTAATCCATAGGGCACATTAAATCTAATACACAGGGCAGCCGTTTGTGTTTCCAATTAGATATTTGTATGTGCAGGAATTCAGCTGTGTCTGCGTAATATTTGAGAAACGTTTCAATAATG
>JBAJNP010015092.1:0-10297 GCA_036877545.1 Yasuhikotakia modesta | reverse complement strand
GTCGTTCAAACACCAGAACCCGTCGTTCTGCTTCTGAACAATTACTCACTACTTCCACACAGACCATATAATCATGTGTCAGGTTTTATACGGTAACATGTCTGTGTCCGTCCTGAGCGAATGTTCAGATGCTCTGAGGTTAATCCAGATCATTTTTTACTAAATGTAACGTGTCATTTTTGTTTTACTTTCAATTGTCTTTTTTCTACACAGTATCCAGTAAATGAATTAAAGTTTGAATTGTGGTTCCTTGATGATTGTTGATATGTTTTATGTAACTACATCATTCTGTATTTAAATATTCACACTGTACAGATTTAAGATAAACACCATTTAAGAGAAGAAAAATGCTGAGAGCTACTTAACTGATGACTAGTTTTAGATAATAGTGCCACTGATATCGTGTGTGTAATTTATCCTCTCACACTGAAGGGCAGTAAATACTGCAGTAACTCTTTTCCCCATCAGAGGGCAGCAGGAAGAGATTTTCTCAGACATGAGAACATTCAGAGCTGTTGAGGGACACCTGTCAGAGGAGAAGTGATCCGTGTGTTTGTGGAAGACCACCCACGAGTGCATGTAAGTCATTAGTGTGGGGGTCTCACTGTGCAGCAGAGCCCTCCCTCTCCCTCTCTCTCTCTCTCTCTCTCTCTCTCTCCCTTTGTCTCTCTTTCATGCCCTGTCCTTTTATCCCACCCACCCGATGGCTGCGTCCCCCACACACACTCCCACCATCTGAACACCCACACGCTCAGAGCTGCACCAGCAAACATTGAGCTGGACCTGAATCAGACGCATCGCTGCTGACTGCCTGATATTAACCATCAAACAAACATGTTCTGTTGATGCTTCATTTGTTCACACCCACAAAATCCTTTCAAACGCTGCCAGAGTCTGAGATCATCTGAGATCATGACTCTGCTCTCAGAACCAGAGGGAGCTTTTGAAATATATCGTGTGGGAATGAGTGATTATTACATTCATAAACCAGGTTCTCTTGCACTATCCCAACTTAAACTTATGTCCATTAACACAATATTATTTTAGCTGAAAGAAACCTGCTGCAGTCTCTGCCTGTTTCAGTTCTGAGCTCACGTCCAGTTACTCTCTAATGCTGAGACACAAGAACATCACAGGCTGTTCGTTCACTGCCAGCAACTGTCCTGCAAGAAATGACACTAAAGTCCGGCTGAATGCTATTGTTTTTCTTTTTCTCACATTCCTACAAATGTCCAGTGTGAACGCCCACTGACCAGCTGACAGCCACCCGCCGGGTGTAAGAACAGGGTCTTCTACCCATTAACCAACAAAACCTCACAAACACGCACGACTCATTTTAACTAACCCCTACTAACTAACTAATCTCTAACCTCAACCGCTGACCATCACTCATCATGACTTATTTCACATAAGGGGCTTTTTCACACGTTTTATCGCTCTTGGCGTTTGAATATCATTGGAAAAGCTTCGCTCTGCCTCTCTCCAATTCCATTTACATTCCAACGGTCCAATTTCACAGACAGTTTCCATCCCTAAAGTGGCTGCATTTAAAAAATAATGTTTCTTTCACATCTAAATGTGAATTTAAATATGATGGAGCTGATGTCAGAATTAGACCTTGAATCAAAATGGTTTGATATTGAGTCATTTGCACACAGTTCTGGAAAAAAGCATTTTAAAATTCTGTATGGACGCAAGATGCTAAAAATAACCGAGAGCAGCAGAACGGCGCAAGAACCTGCAGCACTGTCAGTGTAGACGGAACCGGTGGGTGTTAGTTCTCTGAGGACCGTAACCTTTATAACACGCTCTTAGAACCTGCTGGGATAAGAACTCATACATCCATCCTGCTGCCATTTAGATCATTTCCTGCTTTTCTCTAGACGACCTCATGAGGACAGACGCTATTGTGGCGTGAGCAGCAGTCAGGTGTAACTCTGCCTTTAAGTTTCTAATGATGATTTAAACCAGGTGAGAGTTTGGTTTCATCAGATTGGCAGTTGCAGTGACTGTATTATCCATGCATTTCATTTTTAGACTTATTTTAGGGTGCTTACACAACAACTTTAAAACTTTTCAAACATTTTAAAGGTTTGCCTTTTCAGCCCCAAACCACTAAATGAACAATCAAAACATAACATGCTTTCAGTTTTTAGCTGAGAAATGATGTCATTGGGTTTGTACAGTAAACTGTAATGGTTTAATAGATCTGGAATTTTACTAAAGGGAAACATTTGTATTATATGTGGTCACTTAGCAAAAGCTTTTATCCAGAGCCACTTACATGAGCAGCAGAGACCAGCATCACACGAGACCTGCAGCTTCCTACAGTTCCTGGAGGCAGAAGATCTCAGGAGATCAATGCAACTGAAGAAACAAAACAAATTTCACACCAGTTGAGATTCAGTGTCACACAGATCCAGATGAACTTAAACTGATGCTACAGCAACAGATGAGCACAGATCTATCATCACAAAGATCAACTGTGATGTAAAACACAACAGCAGAAGACATTAACTCCCATCTGTCTGAAGAAAATCAGTTTCTGTCTTTTATTAAAACTGTTTAAACAGACTGTGAGTGGGAGGCGTTTTTACTTACAATCATTCATAAACAAGCTCACAGCCGCCTGCAGTTGAAGCAGCGAGCCCCACATTTTAAAATCTCCTCAATTATCGAAACATTTTGTGTTTTTCTTAATGACTGGTGAAATGGTCTCATTTATTGCTGGGAATCAACAACTTCCATTTGAGTATTATTTATTTATATTTGAGTTTTACCCACAATGCCACGCTTTAATGCTGCAGATAATGATGCAGCGTACCACCTTCTCAGCATGGACACATATTGACCAACACCACACAGCTCAGACGAGTTTGACTGAACAGAATTGAAAAATTTGAAGTTGCAGAAATCAATTGCTCACCGTGAATTTAATCAAGTTCAAATTTTAGTGAGGAAAAGGCACCAAACGCAGCGTGAGGCGACCAAAGCGAGATTTGTATCGAACCCACGCTGCATCTGCTAAAGTCAATACATACAACCGTGTGCTGCAGAGCTGATAACACAATACAGCTGCAATCATGATCAACGCATGACAAAACACAACATATCATATAACGTGTCAATATGATGTACATTAAACTCAGCCAGCGGTCCCCTCCCGCAGGGTTTGTTGTGCAGCGCTGGAATTTTAAATTGGCACAAACTGTGTCCTTACTGTGGTTCCATCATGTCTCTGAGGTTCTTCTGCTGTCTGATGTTCTTAATGGCTGCTGGTTCCTGCTGTGCTGGGACACAAACAATGGGGTGATCGTCTGTGACATTCACTGCAAAGGTCCCAAATCTGGGTCATCAGACTGGAGGCACGGGTGCTGCCGGTAATGAGGTGTTAGGATCTTTGGGATTGAGGAACATGCTAGTCTGAGATCAGTTGAGATCTCAACATGAGAATTCCTGTTCTTACTTTCATGTTAGAACATCAAAATGACTCTACAGTCAAGAGTGTTTTCAACCTTTTTTGGCTCATGGACCCTCACAGCCTCATCGGTCAGACCCAGTTCCTACTTCAACACCAAACCTGATGCACTTCATTTAAATTCATTATAGATATTTAAATATTTTGTCATGAAGTAGTTGAAGAAAATTCTTGCCAAGGATCCTTGTTAAAGCTTTTTAAGTGGTACTTTATGCATGAAGATGATTTAAGCAGCTAATAAAACTTGTAACTGTCTTGAGTGTTAAAGCTAAGCTGAATTCTTGCTAACAGCTTATGTCAGTCAGACTCTGTCCTTCTGCATTTCTGTGGAACATCTTCAAAGGACTTTAACCCCACATATATTTGCAGCGTCCAAACAGCAATGAAGCAGAAGATAATGCAGCAGTCAGAGGAACTCTGAGGGACACTTGAGGATTAGATGAGATGGTGGTCTGACTTCACCTTAGCAGTTTCCTTTGACAGTGTTGATAAAATAGATGTTTATACAAATAATATCTCACAACCAACATCTCCCTCCATCCCACGTTGGTCCACAGCACAAAACTCTAAACCTCATTATCAGGCAACATGTGAAACACTGCAGCAGGTTTTTTCAGAGGAGAGACTGAGACTTCAGTCCCTGAGCATGTAACTTACACACACGGCACATACAGGGTCACCTGTAGACGTTCAGATGTGAGGAACTGTGGAGGACGCTTGTCGTCGCGTTTAATTAACTTGAGCTCCACAAAGGGCTGATAATTCAAGAGCTCTCAAAGCCATCTTAAAAAAACATCTACTAACTCACTGAAGTCGCAGAGGCATGACGGCCGCTGCAGGGATAAGACTCGATTCTCTGAGTTACATGCAAAATATTCCTCTGATTGGTGGCTGTTTGGGGCATTTTCATTTAGAGTATCATTAGATGGTAGAACATTCTGAAGATCAAATGAAGGAACATCTTGTTTCTTGTTCTCAGAGAAACTAAAACTTTGTTAAAACTAAGTTTTTGCCTTTAGACCATCAAATTAATTACAGCTCATCTTTACAGATGCACTGAATCCTGACTCTGAGTGTCAAACTGCTTCAGTGTTTACATTCAATTCCCACAGTCTGACTGGAGGAGAAACATTCACACAGGCAAACGTGTATCCGTGTACTTTTATGTTGATTAGCAACACGTACAAGGATTTAAACATGTTAAAAACAACACTGCAATGAATGTAAACACTTAAAACATTCCTAACCACAACACTCATAGAAAAGTCTCTGATTCCATCATTTTGGCTGCTACCGTTTAAAAATGTTTGAACAAATCAAATACAGTTCACCCAAAAATACTGATGTCTCACTCGCTCTCACCTGGTTAACAAGTTAAAGCAAAAAAAGCACCAAGCAGTTCATGGAAGTTATCAAAACAAGCAAATGTATGATTAAAGAAACAGATTTTTTTGAGTAACACGTTTGGGTGAACTTCCCCTTTAATATTAATAAACCTCTTGAACACCAGTGTTCACATCTCACAAGATTTCCACATAACATACATTCAAAAACATGATTGGGCTTCACCAAGTAACGCGTGTAAACGTGTCGTGTTCAGAGTGTTGGAGTAATGATGTCTGAGACGGGCTCCTCTCAGCTGAAGCATGTGAGGCAGTCAGGTGGAACATACAGTCAATAAACAGCATTTATGTGTCAGAACCGTCAACTGGACCCGTTCTGAACAGCTGCATCAGTCATCACAGACACCTCACAACTCATGTGTGAAAGATCTTCAGTCTCATCCACTTTAACAGCAGTGATAATCAAATGACAACATCTCGCTTTTACAGCTTAAAACCACAATGTAATTTAACATTAACAGTTTTTTATAAGAACATTTCAAGCGTTTGGAAGTGCTGAAAACATGCTACTCCGTTCATAAATAATGTAACGTTTCTGTGTATCTTTGTGCTTTCATGTCAGCGTTGTGAGTAAATGACTGCTGTCAGGGTTCATGGACAGGAAGGGCTTGCCTCATGCGGACGGACGGACTGACGCTTGGGGCACAAAATCCTGGCAAAGGCCCGCCGGAAACTGCTGTGGCAGAGGGGATAAAGGAAAGGGTTAATGGCTGAGTTGAGCCAAAGCAGCCAGAATGTGACTTCATACCAGTGATTGTCCACACATGTGCCGCTGCAGAGCGCCCGTATGATCATGAGGAGGGTGTACGGCGCCCAGCAGACCCCAAAAACACACACTATGACTGCCAGAGACTTGGCGATCTTCTTGTCTCGGGAGAGGCGAGCGTGTCCTCCGCTTCTGCAGGGTCCGCAGGCGCCGGAAACTTCCTGCGCTCGAACTATCCGCGTCCTTACCCAACCGTTAAACAATCCTCCTTTCTTATTGGTCACCTTCATGGTCAAGGACACAGAGTGGGTACTGCTGGGATCTCCGCTAGATGAAGGTGACACTTCCTCATCATCCTCTATGACAGCCGAGACGGCCGCCGGTTCGCTCGTGGACATCTTGCGCGTTTTAACAAAGAAAACGGAGGAACTCTGGCCCTCCACCACCCTCCAGCCGTCTGCCCTCTCTGTCTCCATGTGTGCCATTCTGTTCCGGTTCCTGCGCTGGATGTTGAGATAGATGCTGAAGTTGAAGAAGGCCACCGAGATGAACGGTGAGAAGAACTCAAAGAAGGAAGCAGACAGCAGGAAGTACCAGGTGCAGTAAAACTCAGCAAAACACTCGTCCTGCGGAACGATGCTCTGTCCCACCAGCAGCTCCCAGAAGATGACAGCCGGCCCGTAGAGCAGGAACGCCAGCACCCACACCGCCAGCATCTTCAGCACGGCCAGACGAGTGACGCCCTGCTGGGCTCTGTACCTCACCTACAACAGATCAAACTCTGGATTAGAGACAATACAATACAATCCTTCACCATTTACTCAGATCACAGTTCAGAGGGCAGCAGAGAAAAACTACTAGCAGAACTGATTATCATTCATCTGATTATTTGGACCAAAAAATTTAATACATTGATTTAAATGAACAGCTTTTATGAGTTAATCGGTTAATCGATCTACCAAATCTGAAGACATGAAATGATCAATTATAAGGCCAGACAAGATCAGGGTGAGTCAATACAGTTTTTATATCACCATTCAAATTATGAAGCAATCGTACTTTAGTGAAGCGTCAGAGCGGCTCCGATCAAATCTCTCGTGTTTTCAGTGTTATTAATGAAAGTCACTAAAGAACTGTTCTGAACCAACTCAATACACAGCAGAACAAAATTCACACTCACACACACTTTTCATTTTCCTCCATTTCCTTATTTTATGGTCTGTGTGGAACAATATTTCATTAACACTGGAACAACAACTTAAAACAAACATATTTAGCTACAATAAATAAATAATATTATTATAAATAATATTTATATATTTAGCTACAATAAATAGCCGGTCGATTTTTTAAATATTAGATTATTCAAATAACAAAACAAATATTCAAACAGTAAATGTCAGAACAGAAACTTCAGTTGCAGGAGAAACAGAACTTTGATGTCTCTCTCTCTCTCTCTCTAACACTGTACATTTCAGTCATTTAGAAAGAACAAGATAACAAGCAGAGAAGACAATCATCCATTCAGAAAGGCAGGAGCCCTCAGAGCGGCATCTGCTGATAAATTGATGCTGTCTTTGGCCTGAGATCACTGCACCACAAACATCATGCTTTCACACCTTCTAACAGCACGAGAAATACATTCAGTTTCACAGCGACGGCCTTTACAACGTGTCGTTTCTGCAGGAGACCAGCTCTCATCAAAATAACACTGAACAAAAATACACACATCATATTTCAGCACATCATCAAAAAACTAATTCTTTTGTCATCATATGTAGCTGTTTATTCCTATAGGTCAACAAATATAATGGGTATGCACACATACAACACATACACACACAATGTATATGTATACATGCATATATATAAACGTGTGCATATATATGTATTATCAATATCATGAAATATGAAGATTGTGTCAATCACATATTGTTTCCCCCTTTAAACACAATCACAGATACAATCACAGGTATAACAGGAAGTGGTGAAAATACTTTAAACGGGGCGGGAAATCATGCAAATTCTGCCGCATTATTCACGAGGGATTCGCACACACTCCTGGGATATCATGACTACATAATGTGTTTGGATAACAGTGAAGGGTATTAAAAGTTCTGCTCTTCATGTGTTCAGTCACATGAACCGTGTCTCATGAATTCTGATGAATGTATCATGACGCTTGTGTCCCTTAACAAATCCCGGTCTTTTCCAGCTACACACTCAGCAGGAAATCAATATTTGCGTTTCATTATTCTCTCTGCACCGGCACCTCAAAAGTCATTTGAAATAACGGCTGGGAAACGGGCATCATTTCTGCTTCATCTCATTTGTGTTTCGCAGCGGGACATCGTTGCGTTTCCTGTGAATGTGAGGAGAGGTTCCTCAAGAACTCAAACTCATCATCATTTTGTGGTTTGGAATGGAGATAAACGCACACATTCAATGAAACGAGGGCGGACTTCCTTCCTGTCTGCTTGTGTTGTTGCTTTTGCTTTATTAAGCTGATGTTGTGTGACGTGTGCCTTACAGAGAATATTCACTGAAGCTACTGTACAACCACATGAAGACTCTCAGATACAGCAGAACCTCCACACTGCTCTTCTGATTAATGTTTTCAAATATATTCCTTTTTAATTCTATCATTTATCATTAAATAACATTCATCTGTCTTAAGAGCTTTTGTCTCTGTAAGGGGAAAAAAATACAAATTGACATAAAACTAAAAATGCAGCTTAGAAAGTCTTAAAAATGTTCAAGAATAGACGAATTTATGAATATATTTGGCTAATATAAAATGACAATACACATAAACTAATAAGATCTGCTTTTAAAATCCTGCAGAAAATAAAGACAAAGCAAAAATAAATGTTGATCGGTTCAGATCAGCGGTTTTCCACTGAGGTCCACAGAGCTTTAGAGTTGATCTTCTCTGAGGAACAACCCTCAATAAACGCCTGACTAACACCCGACTCTCCTGTTACACTGTGTGTAAGGTAACAGCTGAAGAATGAAGCTGCCTGTGTAGTGAACATGGGGCAACACAACCTTTGGAGAGCCCAAGTTAGATTTTATAACCACAATCTTCTTCAGGGTTTAAATAACTGCAAAATTAGAATATGAGGGGATGATGCTGTGTGTGACTAACAAAGCGTATATTTGCAGTAAATTACACTGAAAAATTCATGAGCACAGAGCAGCTGAGTGTGAGTTCATGAGGGATGATGCAGCCGTCTTTCCTCAAAACTCACCCCTTTACCATCTACATATCTGACTGCAATAACACGATCTTCAGATGTTCAGTGCACGGCTCACTTCATTTACATACAGGGAAATGTGCGTGTGCCATCTGTGCTTGTGGAATGATGTTTGTACATCACAATATCTAAAGTCAACAAGCGTCTACAGATTCATCCGATCTGTCCTCACATTAATTGTGGGACCTTTGGCACACTAACGTTAACCAGAATGAAAGGGTACCCGGTTAACCATTTTGATTACTGCTTAATCATGACAGCCTAACATGACATCTAGCTGTTACCTGTGGATTAAAATCTGAAGACAAACATGTTCTGATGAATTGCGTCTGGAGCGCAGGAGGAAGTCGTGTCAGATTTGATTTACAGCGGCTCTGGGAGGCTAATGAGGCGCCTGTACTCACCGCTCGCGTGACGGACAGGAAGCGGTCGTAGCTGATTAAGACGATATTGAAGACGGAAGCGGCGCACAGCAGGTAGTCCATCACCAGCCACAGCTTACAGATCCCACGACCCAACATCCAGCGGCCCGTCAGGTTGTAAGGAATGTAGAGCGGGATGCAGACAGCACCTGTGAAGAGACACCTCACGCTTTACTACATCAACATGTGATAAACCCTCACAGTGTAAAACCACTGGATCTTCTCAAAGGAGTCGCTTCACAACATCACCTGTAGACCCTCAGCCATTATCAAACAACCACAGAGGAGTTTTGGGAACCGCAACTCCACATTAAGCTCTCCAGCTCTTTCTCTGGCTGTCTTCACATATCAGGAGAACGCTTCTCACAAAAGAATAAAAAGGCAATTTCTTCACTTTCCTCTGAAGGGTGTGGAGATATCTCACCTATAATCCTGTCTGATACAGATCTGTAATTTAGAGCTTTTGAGCTGGTTAGCATTTCAGAAACTCTGTGGATCTGTGTGAGGTGCGAGATGTGCAGATCCACCCAAACTGTTTCAAAGACCCTGCTGAGAAACACATCGTCTGAGAGCCGCTAGCAAACACTGGAGGAGCTGAGAGGCTTGGGTGAATAGAGGAAGTGCAGATAAGAATCCAAGCCAATAACCCTGATGCTGGAGAATGAATGCCACTAATTCTTCATTTCTCTGTCATCAGTAACACAGTGTCTCTGACAAAAGCAGAATTATAAAGATCATAAATCAGGTCGAGATGCCTTTAGCTTTTATTCCAATTTCCTCACATTGATTCACCAATCAATACATGTAAAGAGTTTCTGTAATGCAGCTACATCATTTCATTTCATGACAACAATGATATTTCTGTAATTAGATGAAAAATCCAGCAGCAAATGTTGCTTCATTTCATTGAAACAGCTGTCAGACACAGGGAGGGACTCACTTGTGTGGTGTGTTGATGTTGATGTGTTGCTGGTGTGTTGTGTTTATGTTGTGTGGTGTGTTGATGTGTTGATGTTGTGTTGATGTTGTGT
>JBAJNP010015091.1:0-10299 GCA_036877545.1 Yasuhikotakia modesta | reverse complement strand
CATGTCAAATTTTCAGTTTTTGTGAGATTAACCCCTTTTGTTCAATAAATAATGACAATATAATCCTCTTTTTTTGTTTGTCTATCATTAGCAAGTCTGCTTCGCAAATTGGGTTTTGGATGTACATTTGATTAGGTTATTCTATTTTTTTTTTTTTTTACACAAAACCTAACCATGTCTGGAGGGTTCACAAACTTTCAAGCAACACTGTAGGTCTGTACCAATGAGTTTAGGTAACTTGGTGCAGACCTAGTGGTTGTTCTTTGGGCTACCATCAGCGCCTTGAACTTGATTCAAGCAGCCAATGGTAGCCAGTGCAGTCTGGTAAGAAGGGGGGTGATATGTGCTCTCTTGAAGACAACTCTCTCATTGAAGACTACCCTCACAGTTGCATTCCGAATCATTTGCAGCGGCTTGGTAATACTTGCTGGTAGGCCAGCCAGGAGAGCAATGCAATAGTCCAGTCCAGTTGTGTAGAGTCACAGAAAGGCTCACTTTAACTTAAAACTAAAATTGCATTGCAAAAATCCATGTATATTAATTCACTCACATTTTAACCTGTTGCAAACTAGGATGGAGTAAACGTTATTGCCTGTGGTAATGGACAAGACATTACAGACTGCGTTTAACTTGTATTTAGCCTTGTATTAAACATTCCTCTTATACACTAATATAGTGCAGAGAAAATGTGCAGCTTGGCACCTTAATTGCTCTTCCTTTACTCTTGCTCTTTTCCTTTAAATTTAAACGAAATGTTGGCAGACTGAATTACAATGTTGTGTTAAAATTTGAAGGCCAGCCATTGTTGTAAGTTCTTGCAATAGAAGTCAGTTGTGTTTCTGTTTTATTCAGGAATGGCTTCACGGATGCCAGTGATGAATGGTCTGATGGAACCCAAACCGCAGTTTTCACAGTCCCAAATTGGCCCTGGAGCAGGGCCCGATATGACTCACAATATCCCTCCCATGCAGCGCATGCCTTTCACAGACAATCTTAGGTCAGTATATTTAATTCAGTTACATATGTACACATACCTGCATTATAATTTTAAGAGTAAATCGTAATTAGACAGAACTTTGATATTGGAATTTTCCTGTTCACACTCAAAATTCAAAATTTTGAGAACTAGTGGAAATGGTTATTTGTGAATGATATTAATATCTGCTGTACAGGGACAGGAAGTTCAATCTGATAGTGCAGGAGACCGCAGGTCCATGGTCTGCTACAGGCTCATCTTCAGCCTCTGCTTCTGCTGCTTCATCAGAGGTGGAGGGAGACTCCATGTCCACAGCACAGAAGAGCACTCTCAAGTGGGAGAAAGAGGAAACACTGGGAGAACTTGCCACTGTTGCACCTGTGCTGTACACTAATGTCAACTTCCCAAACCTCAAGGAAGAATGTCCAGGTGTGGAAATAAATTTTTATTATATTAGTTATCTGATATACACATATCCAATCAAAAGTTTAGGGTCACTTTCCTTTTTCTTTTTTGCATTTTTGGTACATTTTTAGCATTGTTTAGGCTCATTTCAAAAACAAATTTTGTTCAAATAAAGTTTTTGCTTTGTAATTAAACAAATTAGTAAAGTTTTTAATTTTGTAATATAATTTGTAAAAAACAAATTATATTACAAAAACAGATGTTGTCAAAAGTGTATTTTTTGACTACAAACTTAATTTCAAACATTACTTTGAAATCATGTCATCATGAAACATTTACTTTGAGATCATGAAAACATTTCAGTCAAGTTTTGACCGAATTACTAAAATACACTAAATCAGTAAAACTAAACCTTAATGCTGTTCTAAACCCATTTTACTTCCTTAATGTCATATATTTTTAATTAGAGGATGTTTCAGGTAGGAACATTCTTTTAATACATACTTTTATTTTAATACAACTGTTTAGACTGGTCAACACGTGTGAAGCAAATTGCTAAACTGTGGAGAAAAGCAAGTTCACAGGACCGAGCACCATATGTGGTAAGATTTCAGTTTCTACTCGGACTCTCAAAACTTGTTTTAATACCAGAAGTGTTTAATAATTCACAAAAGGCTTGTCAATTGCTTTAAAATTGCCATCAAAATCATGACATGGTGATTATTTAATCATAATAAATCATAGTATTTATCCCCAGTTGCCCCAAAAACAAAACATTAATGTTCCAAAATGTTTTATTCAATGCAAAAGCATAGAATAGACATTTCAAAATGTGACTGAAGAAAACATAAAATTACATGTTTTAAGTCCATATCATTAAAATCATGAGTGCATCAGTAATCAGTCAATACATTGAAGGTTTATCAATCTGTCGTAGGCTTAGGGCCATTCACAGTGCACGTTTTTGTGTCACATTTACCATGTATCACAGACTACCATGTACCATGTAGTCTAGCATGAAAATACAGTTTAGGGGTCATGATTAGTACTAATAGTTTTTTTTACTTTTTGTAAGAATTGCACCAAAAATTACAATGTTAAATTGTAATTTGTAAATTGTAATTGTAAACAGCCCTAGTTATGAAGCACAGTGAAAAAGCTTTTACTGTTCATCTATCTAATCTTATTTCATCTATCCAATTAAACAAAGCTTGTGATTGTTACAGTTACTGTAGTTGAATGTTAGTATCTTGTACCTTTACAAAGTTAAGCATCTGCCACAGCGGCTCTTCTGCTTCATTGTTGATCAAAGTCTAAAAAATAAATTGATCCCAAAAAGCTAATTAGAGTTTCAGTGATAAAACTGGACTTCTGAGAGAAAAATTCAAAAGATGTAGAACAATTACCATGATATGAAGGAGTGGCTCTTACAATAATGAAAAGCTTTCAGGCAATTAGTCTAAAAACCATGTCATCTCAGAAAATGAATGCAAGCTTTGAATCTCGATGGTCTGTCCTTGATATCAACACTGCACAACCGCTCATTCACATTCACAGCAAAAGGCCAGAGATAACAGGGCAGCCCTACGTATTAACAAAGTCCAGATGTCCAACGAGACCATTAAGCGGCAGCAGCCTCAGCCCCAGCCCCAGCAGCCTTTAGAAGTGTTTGATCCTGCTATCCCACTACTGGACCCTGAATTACTGTTCAAAGACCCTCTGAAGCACAAGGAATCAGAGCATGAACAAGAATGGAAGTTTAGACAGGTAAGTCTAGTAGTGGTCAAACGATTTGGGTTTTTGAAATGGCCAATGCCACTACTGATATCTTGAGGGCAGGAAAGCTAATGGCCAATATAATGGCCAATATATGTAATAACATTTAATTTAATGTCCAAGCAAATTTTTAGATCTCTTGTATTTATTGTTTTACACAATGTTTTTTCTGAATTTTTTAATACTTTATAAAAAAAACAAAAGTTGGGCATTAATGTCTATTTCTAACTTACAGACTATAATTTGAATTGTCAGACACATATAGGGAACTTGTAGAGTTTTGTTTCATTTACATCACATTAAAACATATATATTTGGACCTCTATTGCTGGGTGTATGTCACTTAAACATTTCCAATTACATTTTTCCTCCAAAAATCAAAAGAAAAATGAGAAAAAAATAAATTGTAAAGTACCTGAATTTTTTTTAAAAAAGGGGGACCTGTAGCATTGTTACCAAATTTGGCAAATATCATGCCATATACTAAATAGCGAATAGAATTTTTGGCAAGGCAATACATTTATAAATGAAAAAAGGTGTCTTCTGTGTGCATTAAGTGATTTAGATCAAATGTAAGCTGTATTTGGCCCTAGGGACCCATGACATGTATGTGACTAATATGAGTCACAGGCACAGTGTCACCAACTGGCAGAGGGATGTATGTCACAAAAGACACGTCCTCTTGAATTTACCCAGGTCACTTCACATGTGGTCAGAATATAAGATACATTGCAGAAGCTAAATTGTGAACAGATTGTTGATATCTTGAACAGTGTTGCCATGGTGAGGCAATTACTTCTAAAAGACAAAAATAAGTGTTCAATGTCTTGTGTTTTGTACTGAGTGCTTTACATCAAACATGGAAAATATGTTTAGTACTGTGAGGTTATCACAATGATATGGCGATTGTGAGTCACAGTTATGGTGACACAAACTGGCAGCAGGAAGTGCCATGTAAAATGGACTTTATATACTCTATTATTTATAAAGTTAAATGCAAGTGCCCACCAGCCATTGTTTTCTGAGAAGAATCAGATGCCAATGGTGCTGTAGTGCTTGGGCCCATCATGCCTTGCTTTATGCTAACAACACAATGCTCATAACTTTAAATGCTATTGGAGGGGTCTTGTTTTCTGGAAAGCATTTAAATGTTTTCAGTCACATAACAAAATACATTGTTATTAGTGTAGCAAGACTTTGAACTTCTGTTAAGAATTTCCTACTTCATTATTTTAGTAATGTGTTTATTAAACATAGGTTTTAAATAAAGGCAAGATATAACTTACATTAACAAACTTAACTTTTTGTTGCAGCAAATGAGACAGAAAAGTAAGCAGCAAGCTAAGATTGAAGCAACCCAAAAACTTGAGCAAGTGAAGAATGAACAACTTCAACAGCAACAACAACAGCACTCATCCGTCAACCAGTCTGAGCATGACTCCTCTGGTAGCATGAGGAGTCCTCTCTCTGTGCAGTCTAACAATGAGAACATGTCTCCCAAGCAGCCAAATTCAAAGAATGGGATTTCAAAGCCACAAATGCCTGGCACACCCACATCATGTTCTCCAGATGATGTCTTTTTACGTCCCCATCCTCCTGCTCCTTCTTCAGGATCTCAGCCACAGTCTCCTCAGATGTTTTCTCCAAGCTCCTCTGGCTCTAGACCATCTTCACCCTGGGACCCCTACACCAAAATGGTGGGTACACCCAGACCACCACCTAGTGGGCCAGGAACTCCACGCCATAACTCAGAATCAGGGAAATCTCCCAGGGGTCATTCAGAGCCCATTGGTTCACCAACAGCCATATGCAATGACCCTTATGCCAAGCCCCCAGACACACCGAGACCAGCAGGAAATACAGACCCTTTTCTCAAGCCAATGTGTCCTCCCAGAATGAGTCAGACATTAGAAGGGAGACATCTTATTGGCTCCCCAGGTCATGATCCATTTTCTAGGGTTTCTGTAAGAAAAGAAGCCTATCAGAGAATGCCCCAGGGCAGGATGATACTTTCAGACCCCTATGCTCGTCCTTTACTCACTCCAATTCCAGGCAGTAATGAATCGGGTTCTGTCCAGGTCTTTAAAACTCCTATGCCACCCCCTCAGACTCAGGAACAATATGCAGGTATGCATGCAAGGAGAGTAAGTGGGGATCCCTTTGAAAGACCAATGATGCCCCCTCGATCCACTGAGGGATTCTCACAGAATCAACAGAATGATCCATACTCACAGCCTCCACTCACTCCACGTCCTGCTGTAAATGAAGCCTATTCAAATCAAAGGGGTTTACGGCAGCCTCAAACCCTCCCATTTTCCCAGCCTGGGCCAATGGCACGACAGCCTTCATGTAACCCATATGCTCGTGCCCCCTCTACCCCTAGGCCAGACTATTCTCAGTGTGATCCCTATGGACAACAACCACTTACACCAAGACCTTCAAATGACCCTTTTGGCCCATCTCCATTTTCTAACCCTTATGCTAGAATGCCTGGCACACCTAGACCACATGACCCTGAACCCTACTCTCAGCAGCCTGCATCTCGCCATCCTGTTATGATGAGCCAACCCTCCCAGCAATCTCAGCAGCAGACTCAAAACCGCATAATGTCTCCTATGTCAATGGATCCTTATGCACAGCCCCCTGGGACCCCACGCTCAGGAATGCCAGACAGGTTCCCTAAATCTCCAAGCCACCAAAGGAACACTGATCCTTTTAGTCAACCCACGGGAATGCCACGCTCAGCAGCAACAAATCTTCATGTGCAGTCAGTAGGAAGATCCCAGTCATTAGCAAATGATTCATGTGTACATCCCTCACGAACACCTCATCCTGGAGTTGCCAGACAGGTCATGGCACCTGGGCCAATGTCAAGTCAAGATCCATTCTCTCCTCCTCAAGTCTTGATGCAAGAAACATTTGCCAGTCCAACAAAACATGCACCTCAGTCTCTCAAACATCTGGGTATGACAGATGATACTGTCTCTCAGCCACTGTCTAGTCAGCCTAATCAGACTTCCATCCATGGCCCTTTTGAGCAAGCCCCCATGATTCAGCATGCAGAAAATAAAGAGCAACAAGGTTTGGTACAAAGTATCAATTCTCATGCTATGGGGCAACCCAGCACTGAAGCTCAAACCATACCTCTTACTGAAGCTGAAGAAAGACTTAAACAGGTGTGGTTAATTGTGTTTTCTATTATATTTTATCTATAGTTATTTGAAATGTTGTATAGACCTTTTTAGACTTTTAATACACATTGACTGTGCAACTAACACATTAAATTATTTGTTAACAGCGTCAGCATATCAGAGAGCTGCTTCTCAGACAACAGCAGCAAAAACGTCAGGAAAAGGGTGTCCAGGATCATCCTTTGACAATGCCTCCAGGAACCCCTCAACATTGGAGTCAAGAGGCTACAGAACAGCAAGGTGACATATTTAATCGTCCACCACCACCATACCCTGGTCCAGGAACCGTTAGAGGTTCTCAGAGATTCCATGGTCCATATCCAGGAGATCAACAGGGTCATTTCTCTGAAGGCCAGTTTCCTAGACCACAGTTTGCTAGGAATGACTCAAATATAAGACAGCTTGGGCCAAGGTGGGTAAATATGCATATTGCAATATGTGATGCAGTGCATTTTATTAAATGTAGTAACAGTTATATAATGGTTTTCCTATTTGTTATAGAATGGCCATGACACCTGGTGTCCAAGGTTCTCTAGGAGCTCCAAGACCCCATCAAATGCAAGACACAATAATGGAAGCTCATCCACAGATGAGAAGGTCCATATCTATGGACCTGGGTAAATCAGTAGGTAGCAGTCCTATAGGAACTCCCCATCTGCCTCCTCGTGCAATGCATGTGCAACAGCATAACATTATGGGGCATCCTTTTATAGAGCTAAGACACAGAACACAAGATAGCAGGATTCGGCTTCCCTTTGGACCTCAGATTATGCAGGGAAATCGAATGGAATCACCATCGCAACAAAGACCTTCAGGTTTCATGGGAGGGCAAGAAATGGGATTTCCCTTCAATCAGGTTCCAAAGCCAATAAACACAACAATGAATCAGGCTCAAGCAGCTGTTACCGAGATGCAGGGGTCTTTAAGCATGGGAAATTTAAATCAATCCAATGTTCCACTAAGAGCTGGACATTCACAAATACCCCTCACAAGGTCTATAAGTCAACCTGCTTCAAATGAGACTCTTAGTGGCCCCTTACTTACAAATGTTGCTGCTACACCTGTTGGACAAAATGATGATGTCCCTTTGTCCACAAATGAAGTACCTGAAGAGAAAATAGATACTGACGAATCAGCTGTGAAGGACCTTGAAGATGTTGAGGTGAAGGACCTTGTTGATGCAGATTTAGAGAACTTAAATCTTGACCCTGATGATGGAAAGGACTTAGACCTTGAAACAAATGACTTGCATCTAGACGATTTTCTAACATCTGGGAAATTTGATATTATAGCTTATGCTGATGCTGACTTAGATCTTAGTGAGGACTTAGATCTCAGTGATCCCATAGAAGACCACACTGAAACTGATGTCCAAAAAGCAAAAACAGAGAAAAAGACTGAAAGTTTTGGTGGCACACCCTTATCCTCCTGTTCTGCATCAACATTAAAGGACAGTGTAGGCACAACTGCTCAGCCTCAAGGCCACACCTGTGAAGAAGCTCCTCGTGATCAGGGATTGGTTTCCTTGAAAATCGAGGAGGATAGTAAAATTGGGATCAAAGATTGCATGTCCCAAGACACTTCTTGCAAAGATCAGCTAATTGAAAGTAATATTGGTGCCAGTTTACATGTTGCTAAGACTGGAATTCATCCAGATGCTACCCCAGTGCTTTCAGGTTTGTTAGTTAATGTACCACCAGATGGTGAATCAATGAAGCAAGAACACTGTGTACAGTCAGTGGCACAGAGCAACCCTCCAAATGAGGAACCTACTATGCCACTGAGTAACACTCTGCTGGGCCAAGGAAACTTCTCAGTGCAAGGGGTGGAGTCTGGGCTTAATATTAACCAAACGTTGGTGTCTGCTCATGGTGAAAGTACTTTAGAAGTCCCAGGCTCCATTCAGGAACAATCACAAAGCCATATTTTTGGTATGGATCAAAAGGATGCTCTACTCTCAGGGGAACAACAAAGTATTCTTACTCAGCAGGCAATGCTTTCTCAGCAAGGCCATCAGAACAGACCACTGCTTTTAGAGGAGCAGCCCCTTCTTCTACAAGATCTTTTAGATCAGGAGAGGCAGGAGCAACAGCAGCAGAAGCAAATGCAGGCTATGATAAGACAACGTTCCAGTGAATCATTCTTCCCAAATATAGGTGAGTTGTAGTTTGTATTATCAGGTGCACTCTTTGTTAGCTTTTATATGCGAGGCATGTAGCAAGGGCTCAAAATAACAATGCATAATTTGTACATCTTTTTGGTTAACAGATGTATACAGTGCCGTCCATTAGTATTGGGACAGTAAAGAACAAATTGCTCTGCTGTGGAGTCAAGAAATGGTTTATTATTAAAAGATGAATATGAGGCACAAGTATAGAAAGTTACACTTTGTTATTTGGTTGTTTCAACACATAAATGTTGATGTTTCATTGATTCATTCCTTTATCTAAGGTGAGCATATTTGGATGTTGGCTTACAATTGTGTTTCTATGAAAGGGATTTAATTGTTCATACATTAAAAGCAGGGAAAGTGTAGTATTAGGTCTGTTCATTGTTCTGTCCAAGTCTTGCAATTCTTGCAGACATTCTTGACCCCAAACCAGACCAAATGTTTTTACCTTCATCAAAGAATTCTTTACTTACAGAGGCCAGTGTATAATGTAGAATATTCTACAATTTGAGCACAGTAAGCTGCAGTTCATTGACAACACTGTGCTTAATTTTGTTGTGAGCAAATCCTTTATATAATGATTATTCTTTATAAGTTATTTAAAACAAAAAAGATTACTTACAAAAAAAATTAAGTGAAATTTCTTTTCATTTGTGATGATTATGGTTTTGGATATTGTTTTTATTGTTTGGCATGCCCATTGCTACATACTTGGCAATGAGACTATTACATTGCTTGTACATATACCTATTCTTGATTGATATGAACAAATAAATACTTCCATTGATTTTATTCAGATTTTGATGCTATCACTGACCCTATTATGAAGGCAAAGATGGTTGCCTTAAAAGGCATAAATAAAATGATGGTTCAGAACAACATGGGAATGTCCCCAATGGTCATGAACAGGTGAGTAAATAGTCATTCCTAAGTAAAATATGGAAAGCTTCATTTTTATTGGCATGGAATTTGTGCTGATCACCATTTTAATTTTTTATTCCCTAATGAAATACCAATCAGTGTCCAGGCAGGACAGGGACAACCAGGCCCTGATGGACCTATAACCCCAATGCAGGCCCCTGGACAGGTGAGTCTCTTGTCAGACTCTTCTTATCAGTTATAATGATAATAAAGCTGTTTTCTCATAGTAATGTTGCCTTTTATCTAGGATGGCAAACTTGCTCCCCACATGGCACGACCCAATCCTCCAAATTTTGGAACAGGATTTGGCCGTAGGTTTTTTAAATAATTATAGATGTCAATTTATATTAAGGTTTCTTTTCTGATTTTAAGATCATTCTGAGTGTGCAAAATGACTGCATTTTAATAATCTTTATTTCCTCTAAGATGATGCCCAAAAGGTGCAGTATGAGGACTGGCTCAGGGAAACCCAGCAGCTGCTTCAAATGCAACAGAAGTTTCTGGAAGACCAGATTGGGGCCCATAGGAAGTCAAAGAAGGCCCTGTCAGCAAAACAGAGGACTGCCAAGAAAGCAGGACGGGAGTTTCCTGAAGAAGATGCAGAGCAGCTGAAGCATGTGACAGAGCAGCAGGGGGTGGTGCAGAAACAGCTGGAGAAGGTAATGCTGACATTCATGACTTCATCTTAATAAGTTACCTTGATTACAGATCAAGCCTCTGGCCTTTTTCTACAGTAATCCACATCCCAGTCCTTTTTCTACAGTAATCCACTTCCCAGTAGTGCACATCCTCAATAAAATAATATACTTTAGTAGTGATATTTACTAATACATATAAATGATAATGACAAAAATAATACT
>JBAJNP010015090.1:0-10299 GCA_036877545.1 Yasuhikotakia modesta | reverse complement strand
AGAGTGTAAGCTAATGGGCTGCTTAATTTTTTAATTCATTAATTAATTGTATTATATTGTTATAATATTGTGTTTGTCACTTTCACCACCCGTCCATCTATGCTGCCATTAGTGAGGACAGACAGGAGACTCAGCATCATTGCAGCCTATTGTGAGTTTGATCTCTACTGCCACCTGCTGTTCTGAACCACCAACAACATCAACAAGAGACGCAGGTGACGTTTGTCCCGGAAACACGTACAGAGAGAATGAATTTGGTGAGTGACGTGTGAAGCCTGATGTTGTGGCTAGTGGATGTTTGCTAACATTAAAGTCATAATAGCTGTGGATCACATTTAGGGTCACTGGTTTGAGGTTTGGTGGTTTGATTTTTAATATCTTTAATCAACTTTTGGAAAAGACACAAAAACTGTTTTTTGTGTGATAAACACACAACCTGGTTACTGAACAGGTCTTTTTAATTCAGATGATACCTGTGGCAGCTGTGAACGACTGACCTACAGTACAGAATCATCATTTTAAATGAGTGCTATATGAATGAAAGTGGCAGAACTTGAGCACAGGCATGGATGAAGTAACATCAGTAATGCTCTGATATGACAGATGTCTAACAGAGGCTTCACGTCTTGCACCTTCATCAGCACCTCGTCTCTCATCCTCATCAAATCCTCAAAACCTGAGAGGATACACGTCACCTTGGCAACACCACGGCAACACTCCAGCTTGGAGTCAGATGCATGTTTAACACACATCATCCAGCTCAGATGATTGATGACAGTCTGATAATACAATCAGTCTTTTCCCAACTGTGTTATTTTCTGCATTTCCAAACAACATTTATTTATTGTTTGGATGTTTCCCAGCCACACAACTTCTAGACTGATGCACAGGTTCTAAACAAGAAAAACACACACATATTATTTGTTTTCTGTACTTGCTGAGACAAACATCATTACTCAGAATTAGGGATTTGAACAAACTAACTATGCAAGTTAGATAAAACTGGTTTGGCATGTTTGTAAATGATGCCTTAACCGGTGTGGCTTGTTAAGAAACGTGTGATTAAAGTAATTCAACTTTAACCATTTGAACCTGGCAACAAAAGAAAGATTTACATTGAATAAGAGACTTTAAATAGTGCATTTTGTGTTCATGTGTATCTGTCTGGAGGCCAGACTGACTCTTCTGTAACTCCTATAACCAGCTGAGAACGAGTGACGTGATCTTCTTCATCATCATCATCATCGTTTCTCCAACATCAGATCGTATTTAAACGCATGTGAACCGGTGACAGATGTAAGAATCTCAGATCGAGATCTTCCGTCTCAGCCAATCAGAAGGAGGGAAACTTCCTGCAGGATAGGGACACACGTCAAATTTCAGCCTGTCACGAAAACACAAAACCCAAAAAACTGTACATATAACGTTTAATAAAGTGTTATGAGTTGAATAGCCGAGTCTACAACAATACAGAGAAACGCTATTTTTGGGATTGGTTTCATTGGGGTTTTTTCATGCATTTACTTTCATGCATTTACTAACATGATGTTATTATCCATTGGTGTGGACGCTAATACAGTTAATGATATAGTTATAGCTGTTATTTTAGATGACAGAATGAACAGCATTTAACGTGATAGAAACACAAAGACAACGAGTGTTTTACGTTTATTGCAGCGGGTGAGAGTTTATCGACAGTCCCTGGGCGCCGTCCGCGTCTCCCGCGGCTCTGGAAACTTCTGTGACTGTTCGCGCGTTGCGGGCGCCGGGCGGAGCGTCGTGTAAACGCGTCGTATAAACGCGTCGTGCTGCCTGTCCGGAGATTAAACGTCGGGTTTAACAGCGACCGAACCGCTCCCGTGTAACGTAACGTAACGGCGACACCGTGCAGACGTCGCGTCGTCAGAAGAAGAGCTGAGGTAACGCGCGCCGTTCACTCCTGAGGGAGCCGTCGCGTTTCATGAAGATGACCGCAGAGGAGGTGGTGAAGGAGGGCTGTAGCGTCCCCGTGGAGGGCGAGGACATCACCCCGAAGAAAGATGGAGGTGTTTTGAAGGTAAATGCTGCGGCGGTCGAGCCGCATTGACTCGATTGATGGAGGAGCGAATCTCCTCATTTACCGCGTTACTTACATTTAAGTGGATCTGTTATCACACGTTTAGTTTGTGAGGGTTTAAACGCATTCAGACGTGTTTTTGTCTGTGCACGTCTGTTTAATGTGCGTGTCGGTGTGATGTGGGTTTGTTGTGTAACACGTGCCGCATGTGTTTATCATCAAACTTTAACCCTCCGCATTAAACCACATGCGTTAGCTCAGTGTTTTCTGCCCCTCTGCTGATCTAAACGTGTCGGTGTGACATTCACGAGATAAGTCCGATTTATTGAGGTTCACAAGCGTGTAACGCGATAAACGCAACAGCAGGCCGCGCGACGCGTCGGTCCTCTAGAAATTTCTGTCATGCTCCACAGCTTTATGTTACAGGTGGACATGCAAAACAAGACCAGTATGACTAGTTTCTCCCGACGACATTGTCAAATATGCATGATCTTGTTCATACACCCGAGTTGGCTGCAGTTATGCGAAATGTGACGCGTTTATTTGGCACAATTTGGGCGTTTACTGGCGTTTACTAGCGTTTACTAGGCTAATGCATGTGTGATTAGCAGCCGTGTATCAGACTGACAGCTGGCAGGTGCAGCAGCATCTAACAGAGCCGTGACTGATCTCTTGCTCCCCTGTACAGCTGGTTAAGGTGGACGGGACGGGCGCTGAGTTGCCCATGACGGGTGATAAAGTGTTCGTGCATTATGTGGGAACGCTGCTGGACGGGACACAGTTTGACTCCAGCCGGGATCGAGGGGAGAAGTTTTCATTTGAGCTGGGAAAAGGTGAGTGTGGTGGATTTTCGTGGTTTAAAGGGTTAAATGCTGCTGTGTTTGTTTAGACGTGCTGTGTGTTTCGCAGGTCAGGTGATTAAAGCGTGGGACATTGGTGTGGCAACGATGAAGATCGGAGAGATCTGTCAGTTGATCTGTAAACCGGAGTATGCTTACGGTGCTGCGGGCAGCCCTCCTAAAATCCCACCCAATGCTACTCTGGTGTTCCAGGTGAGATCCGTCACATGAATGAATGTGTGATTGAGTCGCTCACGTACCTGATACGTGAGTTTCACCTGATAGTCTCTCAATACTTTAATGTGTGTGTGTGTGTGTGTTGGGCAGGTGGAGTTGTTTGAGTTTCGTGGGGAAGATGTCACTGATGAAGAGGATGGTGGAATTATTCGCAGGATCATCACTAAAGGGGAAGGTTACACAAAACCTAATGAGGGAGCATCTGTAGAGGGTAAACACACCATTACACTCACTGTTCATCCTCTTAAAATACGTACTCATGAACACTTGTGTTAACTGAATGAGTGAATGAACATCTCAGTTGAGCAGAATTCACACCATCACCCCACATTTAAAACTCTTTCATCATTGGAGTGGTTTGGAAATGTCTGCTTTCTTTTCTGTGTGTCAGTGTGTTTGGAGGGCCGTCACGAGGGGCGCGTGTTCGACGAGCGGGAGCTGAAGTTTGAGGTGGGAGATGGAGAGAGTTTGGGACTGCCGGCGGGGGTGGAGAAGGCTCTGCAGTGTATGGAGCAGGGAGAGGAGGCGCTCTTCACCATCAAACCAAAGTAACGGCACCTCCTCACGTCTCAGTCAAACGCTGACTCTGCCCTCTCATGATAACTCGTTTATTGCCCCGTCTCAGGTACGGCTTTGGAGCCGCCGGCAGTGACAAGTTCAACATTCCCCCTGGTTCCACCCTGCAGTACAAAATCAAGCTGACGGCCTTTGAGAAGGTCAGTTTGTGTTTCTGAATTCCACCACGGTAACACACACCTGAGCATTCAAACAACTGCACTGCGTTCACAGGTGACAACACCGTTTCCCCGGATGCTATGAATTTGAAAGTCTCTCATATAATTATATGTATTATATCATGATTATGATTAAGTGATACTTATGTCTTGATCATTATCCCAGTATTGTGTTGTGTTAAGTAGCTGTGGTTTATAAAGAAATGCTAATTAAATGAGATCTTGTATTTATTAGGTTTTCAATTCAACAATGATTCTTGCATAAAACCACAAATGTTTAGAATGAATACAACCCACTCTCTAATAGAAATAATGTCTTTATATAGCAGTAATAAGCTTTTCTACCAACTTGTTCTATCTTAAAAATTCAAACACCTGTGTGTGTTACTGTAAATGTGGAGTATTTTTCTTTGTTACTTTTCTATGTGATTGTTTAAACAGAGATACATTTGTAATAGTGGCTATTTTCAGTGTGAGGGATGTTTTTTTTGCTGCCTGCAGGCCAAAGAATCATGGGAGTTGAACTCGAGTGAGAAACTGGAGCAGAGCGCAATCGTCAAGGAGAAAGGAACTCAGTATTTCAAGGTAAAAAGATCATCATTTTTAGCTCAACTCATGCCTACATCCTGTTGGCATCTGAACTAACCAAGATCTGTTTATTGTGTGAGTTGATGAATGACAGTATGTGGATATAGTGTCGTGATGTTGATTGGCTGACGTGAGTAACTGGAGCGTGTCCGTGTGCACAGGAGGGCAAATACAAGCAAGCAGCCGTGCAGTATAAACGCATTGTGTCCTGGCTGGAGCACGAGTCCAGCCTGCAGGGGGAGGAGGAGGAGAAAGCCAAAGCGCTGCGATTGGCTGCCCATCTTAACTTAGCTATGTGTTACCTGAAACTGCAGGAGCCAAGCCCCGCCCTCGAGAACTGTGACAAGGTAGAAAATGGCGGAACTGTAGCTGATCAGACGTTTCTCACACTGGATTTATTTACTTAAGTATTTAAGTATTAGTGCAAATTTGATGCTTATCATGATTAACTGCTACTTCATGTGTTTTTTTTTTTTGCCATATTTTGTGTGTAATTTAATGTAGATGTGTCAAAATGTTCTCATATATAAATTGTAGTTACATTCAAAGGCCTGGTTCTCATTTCTCCCTGTTGTTGGTTCTGTTTTAGGCACTGGAGCTGGACTCCAATAATGAGAAGGCGTTGTTCAGGCGGGGGGAGGCGCTGGTGGTCATGAAGGATTTTGATAGGGCGAGAGCAGACTTCCAGCGTGTCACTCAGCTGTATCCGGCCAATAAGGCTGCGAGGAGCCAAATCGTGCTGTGTCAAAAACACATCAAGGAGCAACACGAGAAAGACAAACGCCTTTACGCCAACATGTTCCAGAAGTTTGCAGAGAGAGACGCCAAAGTAAGTTAAACTTCTCACCTGCCAGAGTTCTGAGAAACTTCTGAGAAAACATGAGAAACTGATTGTGTTTTTAACAGAAGGAGGCGGAGAAGAAGCAGGACGGCAGCCAGATGGAAATAGATGAAAACGTCCCTCAAGAACAAACCGCTGCGTAACGCCGTTCTGCGTTATTCCCTGTCCTTTGTGTTTTGTTCTGTAAGAGGTTTTGTAGTGTGATTTATGTCTCTGAGGTGAGAATGCTTCTGTTCTGATGTATCCAGTCGTTTGTTTTCCTGCTGTGGCCAGACCTCTGCAGTCGGCTGCGCGCTGGCGTGTGACTGCACACATGTAGAAGCGTCGCGTGTGAGTTACTGTAAGGCAGCTAGTCTGTCTGGCCGCAATCTGTGCTTCATCTCGACAGCGACAGACCGGCAGCCGCTCTGCTGTACTAAACATTTCTGTCCTTAAAGCCTCACATGCATGGAAAATTATTACAAGGGCAAAAAACTGTTCTGTTTGTCTTTGATTTGTAAACATTTGATTCATATCAATTTCTCTTTTTTTAAAACATCATTTTTACCGTTAAGCGATCCACACTTAATGTCTGTACTGATTTATCACAACTGGAACCTTTCTGGGGCAAAACTGCAGAAATCTTACAAGTGTTTTAGAGGAGAAAATGTCAAACTGTTAAGTCTCTGCTTCACTTGTTTATCTGTCTGTTTTCATTTCAGTGATAACATGTGATTGTTTAGCAGAAAACCGCATCAGTTAGGGGCGGAGATGTTTTGTAATCTTTAAGTGAGGAGCCCTTCATTGGCCTGCTGTCTGAAGATGTTTTGCAGAATTGTCCCTGTGTCTCATTTCATCATTTTGTGGACGGTGCTAGCGTAAAGTCACTGTATGTTAGAGTGAGATGGAAGGACAGAACCTTTGGTTGAATATGTTATTGCAGAAGAGGCTTTTGTGAACCTGCAGCCCTGTGTGAGCGACCAGTACCAGGACAAAATGATTGTAGTGAAATTAGTTCAGGATAGTGTCCCTGATGCTTCTCTGATGTTGACTAGATCAATTAAACAAACTCAAAACTCTTCTGCAAGTTTGTTTTATTTCTAGTGTATTGTCTGAATTGTATTTAGTGTACACATACATTCATGACGAAATTGGTGGATTACAATAGATGAAATACAGTCAGATTAATAGTATGATAATAGTATGAACTACCATGATTACTAAAATAACCGAGGCCTGTATTGTGTGGGGTTGCGTTTGTTTATACTGCCATCTGCTGGTCATTTAAACCACTACTTGATGTTAATCGACCCACATGTTAAAATAGGGATAAATATACTCACTCCTTTTAACTACTTTATTAAAACACGAATACATTAACAAGAAACTTCTGTATGTTCATATGAATCATGAGATCTGATGACATTTGGGGTTAAATGTTTAAGTAAATTTTTCTAGAAGTCATTTGTCTAGATGGTTAATATAAAACTAGTAATAACATTAAATGACTTTAACTCATCTGATGTTCTCCACCCTGTATAAGACATCCTGCTCATTTTCTGCCGGTGTAATAAAGTAATCCAGCTGTAATAAAGTGAGATCACACCATATTCCTGAATCTCTGGTGTGTCATTTAACACACAAACACAAGCACAGTCATGTTTTAAAGGTTTAAACACCAGCCTGTTGACAACAGAACTGACCCAGATATCATACAAATGGCTATAATGCCTGAAATGTTTTTTGAATATTTCAGAAACTACCTCCAATCTTACACAAAAGTTGCATCATGCCTCAAAATCTTGATGTTCCAGCGTATCGGTTGGATTTAAATACGTCTCTGTTAAACTGGGTTTATTCTCTGTGGGGTACAGAACGTACCTGAGAGTCACTAGGCAACTCAAAGGCCTGCAGAGACAGTGATGTGTCAGTGTGTTTGTCTCTAACTGTAATATAACCAAACATTTGTGTTGGTTTTGCTGCATTTATTTTCAGCCCTACAAAAGTAATTCTGTCCTAAAAGTTTATTATTATAAAAGGTTTGATAATTAAGCTCTTAAATATGTTCTTAATGATTCAATGATAATATTATATGCAGAAAATGCTTAAAATCTGCTGTATTTCATTAATGTCTGTTTCTTCTTGACTCCAGCTCTGAATTCATCCGGATACATAAACAATAATACAGTTTTTTGCTTTATGTGGGTGTTTACATGTATTAATATGCTTGTCTTCAATGCATCCATCTGTTTTTATTTTACTTTGTATTTGCTCTCATATCTCATTTTTTACTTTTACATACTGCCATTATAAGCTGTGTGTTTGTTGGGCATCTGTTGTGTTTGTGTGTTTTGTGTGTTAGTGTTGTTTTGTGTGTTTTGTCTCTTGCATCTGTTGTGTTTGTGTTGTTTTGTGTGTTTGTGTGTTTTGTGTTGTTTTGTGTTTGTGTTGTTTTGTGTGTTTTGTGTGTTTTGTGTGTTTTGTGTTGTTTTGTGTTTGTGTTGTTTTGTGTTTGTGTGTTTTGTGTGTTTTGTGTTGTTTTGTGTGTTTTGTGTAAGATGTCATTGAAACAGGTGAAACCCACTTGAACGCAGAACCTGCAGCAGCCGGTCGTGCCGGTTCCACCGGATCCAGTCAAACCCTCCTCATCCTCCGCTGCGCGTTTTCAGGACACGGCGGACGTTCATCGTCTTTTAACTATTATTTCAACTATTTTAACTATTATTTCAACTATTTTAACTATTATTTTAACTATTTCAACTATTTTAACTTTTTGAACTACACAAATTGAAGCATTTGGTTACCTGTTCTCGCTCGTGACGTCGCGGGAGGGCGCGGCCTGCTCCACCTGCGCGCGCGGGGATGTTCGCGGCGCGTTGCGCTCGAGCGTCGACGCCGGATTGAGCTTCGCTCGGATGTGGTTGTGCGCGAGCGCGACGGGTCGCATGAAGACGATGCTGAACTTCCTCCCCGTGCGGAAATTCAAGCGCAACGGGAGGAACTTTCTGTTCGCCGCGGTTCTGATGCTGGTCGTTCTGGCCGCGTATCTGGAGTTCATGGCCACGACTGGTGAGTTTAACCTCGGCTTAAATATCACGCCGCTCACACCCTGTTCACCTCCAGTTACACCCTTTACAGACACTATATACCCCAGTTACGTGTCATTCAATCACTGTTATTTACATTCTTTCTATAATCACATTTGTCATATAATCACATCTGGATTAATAACATCCTGCAGTCATCCCTGCATGCAGAGGGTTGCTGTGTTTTTAATCTAGCTGCTGGTTAGTCATTTACACAGATTACAGGTTTAGTCCTGTAAACTGTCTGTGTTAGGAGCACAACAGACATAACAGATCTGCAGGATTGAACCCACAACCTAGTGGTTTTATTGTTATTGTGGTTTTATTGTTATTGTGGTTTTATTGTTCTCGACAGTAAGTTGTGGGTTTGAGGTTCAGAAGGGAAAAGCTGTTGAGGTGTTGATGTGTTAGCTAAGTGCGGTTTACTTTAGTGGTCTTCTCACAATCTTCTGCAACACGGTATGAAAGCAATACAATCCAAACACACACACACACACACACACACACACACACACACACACACACACGCACACACACACACACACACACACACACACACACACACACACAGAGTGGCATCCCAGCATCTACGTTACATGTGAACAGACCTGCTGAACATGAGTGTTTTGATACAGGAACTTCACTCACAGGCTGTTTAATGTGATCTGCTGCAAGTTCCTTGTTTTGACAGCCTGTATATACAGAAGATGGATTCACAGGTTCACCAGTAAATGATGTTGTGGGTGATTCTCAGGTGATGTTTCTCTGCACACCTGCCGGGCCACGAAATCTCCGATCCATGATGATTTGTGTTTTAATCTAATCTAAACAGATTAAATTAGTACTATGGAGTGTGAAAGCTTGATAAAATGCTGATAGCCAATGAGGTGTAATTGAGTTGAATTGGCTGTTTGTTATATCGTCTTTATAAACATAATTTGTTGGGTTTAAGCCAGTATTTAAAGCAACATTAACTCCCTTTCAGTAGTAAAACATTGTTCGATCTATGGTTACAAGTGGCTTTAAAAGATGTTAACCTAAAGTTGAATGTGGAAACTTTGTAAATTTGAGCTTTATGTTGAATCAAGGAAAATATTTCAAGGAGAAAATGCAAATCTGATGATTGTTCTCCTAAATGTGGTTCTTTTGGGTGTTAGTCAAGGTTCATGTTTTCAGTTTGAAGAGATTGTCTGCTGCTGTGAGGCTGTGTGAGTTTGGACACACTTGTGTTTTCTGAAGACGGTGTGAAGTGACACACTCGTGTGACTTACCGGTGGTCCCGGCGCTGCTTTCACAATGTTTGTGGGTGATGGAGGTAAAACTGAGAATCCCTTGTTAGTCATTTTTGAGAAACATCAAAGAGCAGGTGCATGAGTCTCTGTCTCTCTCTCTCAGCGTTGGGCAGCGTAGGTCTTTTCCCTCCTCTAAACAAACTCAGCATTCCACCGGGGGGCTTGCATTGACCTTTTGGGGGGCCGTGAAAGGAGGGATTTAGGAAGAGAAGCGTATGTTGATTCACAGCGTCTCTTCAGAAACGCATCAGCTCTCACACAAACAAAGAAAGTTGACACAACCCAACATGCAAATACACCGGAGGTGAGCGCAGCGCCCTCCCGCACCGCTGCCTCAGTGTCACCGCAGGTCAGGTGACCTGTTTTGTTTTCTGTACGGTGAGAAGTCACTTCCTCGGTTTCTGGTTGCCATAGCGCCGGTGTGGTGGGCGGGGTTAAGCACACCCTCTACATCTCTCACTGCACGCTTTTATGTGTGTGTGTGTGTGTGAGTGTGTGTGTGAGTGTGTGTGTGAGTGTGTGTGTGAGTGTTTGTGTGTGTTTGTGTGTGTTTGTGTGTGTGAGTGTTTGTGTGAGTGTGTTTGTGTGAGTGTGTTTGTGTGTGTGAGTGTTTGTGTGTGTGTGTTTGTTTGTGTGTGTGTGTGTTT
>JBAJNP010015088.1:0-10304 GCA_036877545.1 Yasuhikotakia modesta | reverse complement strand
TCTCTGCTGAGTTATGCTGAAGTAAGAGGGTAAAAGGTCACTTAGGGTTCTCCATTAGTGAGAAAAAACAGAGTCTGATCGCCATGAATAAAATATTGTAAAGTATGCCAGACTGCAGCTTTTACCATCTCAGCCCATGAGGGACGAGAGAGAGAGAGAGAGAGAGAGAGAGAGAGAGCAATGGTAGTCGTTATCTAAACAAAAAAAATCTGAGTATTAATATAAATATTATTAACAATATTTATATTCATATCCATATTTGTAAAAACAATTGGTACCATTGGTCTCAAATAAAATAGTTTTGTTTAAGATTTAATCATGTTTACAATGTGGAACATTGACATGTTTGTTTTATCAATAATATTTTTTATTAAGATTTTTGTTTAACATTATTTAGAATGTTTATTAAAGCCCTTGGCTGGTTTCATTTCTTTGTCATAATGTAAACAACCTCAGTACTTTATGTTTTGTCACTTTGCAAGCAAAATGTAACTGGAGGTATAAATGTTAATTATTTAGTATGTTAATTTTGCAGATGCACTTAAAAAACATGTTTAGCTTTATTTGTCAGTAAAATCAAGCACTGAAAGTAAATATCTGTAATTATGTGTCCTGGAACGATTGGTATGAATGTTATGTATGTGTGTAGAGTGTAGAGACACACACACACACATACCTCACATATGTTCATCTGTGCCTCACCTGGGGCGTCACAGGAGCCTCTGAGAGGTTGTGTGTGTTTTTCTGTGTGTTAGCATCAAAACTGAAATATATTGTAGCATTTGCATGCATGGAAATTTCAGTAGCATGTTTCTAGGCAGTAAATCATTAAGACCCAACATTAATGTAAACATCATCGCATGCCATGTTATATAGTTAGGTCAGACAACGCAAGCAGTGTTAATAATGTTGAACAGCGTTTGAAAGCTCATCAGTTGATGTGGGAGCGCGTGTGAGCGCGTGTGGCCGCTGTTAGCGCCACACTTTTGACTGTACTGGTCAATGTGCACAATTCTGTGACTTCATGCCCTGAAGACTGAGTCTAGACACGAGCCAGCCAAGCTGCCCTCATGACCTACATCCCATTACAGCCATCATTCCATTCACAGAGAGAGAGAGAGGAAGAGAGAGATAGAGATGGGGAAAATGTGAGTGAGGGAGAGATGTTGGGCGGAAGTAGAACAGTGAGAGATGAGCGAGACAGAGAGAGAGAGTTGTCCAAAGAGAAAGTAGAGATACAGGAGCGATTTTTAGTCAAGAGTTAAAAATCGTATTTTCTTTAGAATATAAAAAATGACAGTCGACAAAGGCAAACAAAACACCAGTCTAACTGTTGTTCAGATGCTGCGAAAGACATGCTCTTCAGTTCTTTCCCATTAACTTCAAACATAACGTTCTGAGGAGCACATATATCCCATCCGTGTTTTTCAGATGAGGATAAAAGGTTCAGCTCACACTGTAAGAGACATTTGTCTTCTGTGTCTTCGCTTTCTTTAGGTTTTGAATGAGTCAGTTGGACTGTGCTAATGTGTATTTGTCTGTGTCTGTGTTTGTGCGCGGAACAAGCTTTTGAGCCCAGACAGTATATAGAATCAGACAAAAGAGTGTGTTGTTGTGAGGAATACGTTAAAACAGACATCCCGGATAACAGGGAACATTCTTAAAATGTTGGCTAACATTTTTTGAAAGTTATCAAAACGTGTTATTGCAGTAACGTTAGTACAATGGTTTTATATGTCAAAAACATTAATTTGTATAGAATGTGTTAAAAACATTACAGAATTTATAAAATGTTTGCATAACGTTTATATAACCACGTTCCTAGAATGTTTTACAAAAAATTCAAAAGTTTAGGTGCGTACAGGAAATGTTAACAAAACATTCCTACAACCTAAAATTGTTAGCTGGTAATACCATAAGGGCAAACCCCTCCAGAAAACACAATTACAGTAAATATCTACAGCAAGCGATGTGGCAAGATTATGAGCACATTTTTACTTGAAAAATAATTCTGTATGATGTCGCAAATTTGTTTATTTCAGTTATCACATCATTTGTCATGTTTGTAATACAGAAAATGTCAAATTCGGTGCTAATATTTCAGCAAAATCAGCTATAGATAATAAACATGTGCATGTATGGCTTTGCTTCAATAAGAAGGTTGAGAAATCTCAGTCTCTTTATTGTTTCTCTGCTTTCACGTCCCACACATACACACAGCTGTTAGAGTCACAACTACTTAATCCTCAAGATTAATGATTCTACCTCAGCTGAGGCAAAGATAAAACCCGATGACAAATTATCTGCCTGGCAGTCAAAGGTGACAGAGAGAGGGAAACTCTCTCACAAAGACACCAACACAAAAATAACTCCAGACACTGAGAGAACTTATTGAGAAAAAGATAGATAAATCTAATGAAACAAGGTTCATTTCAACAACTTGGTTCGAACGTACAGAGATTTGCACATCTAAACCCTTAAAGATGTATGATGACATTGTGAGGTAACCAGATATGAGGTGGTGTTTATTGTAAAGAAAACGCAAGCACTTTTTTAACACAGAAGTTTTGGGGGTTTAAATGATAGCACAATAAACCGTAGACAACAACAAATGACAAAAGGAAAACCTGTTTATTTTATTCTGCTAGGACACTTGAGGGGAATTTTACTAAATCTACTTAAATAAAAGGAAACGATTTCATGTAAAGACAAGGAATAATAAACCTCAGAGAATTTGCAGTTTCGTTTGTTGTTTTGCATCAAATGCAATAAAATGTGTGTTTTAAATGTGGCTTGAGGATTTAAATACTTTAAAACAGAAAACAAGCTGTGGCTTTATTAACCAACTACACAGTTAAATGCAACAAAAAATGACAAATATAACATCTATGCCAATGTGCAAAATCAACATGTGTATGTAAATGTAAATATGTGTTTGTTTGCATGTTGGCATAATTGTGTGTTGTGCACATCCTCTAATTGTGTATAAAAGATCATTATCAGCCAGCAGATTATATTATTCATCATACGCTAAACTGCTTATGTACATAATCTTGGATGTGTGTGGTAAGATTTGCTGCCTGTTGTCAGATGATGGTATAGTGGGGTGGCCTCTAATCCCTCTCCTAGACTCAGGATTTAGCTGACCAGGGTTCAAAACAGAAGGTTCCATCACCCCCACCATCACTGTCGTCATTACAAACACCAGTCCTGTCTCCCCAGCATACAGTTTCACAAACCAGTTCACAGGACCAGATTAAAGTGCTTATGTTGTGCTGAGCTGAGCGTGCAGACAGTAAGCGGATATAGCCATACCCCGTCTATAGGCACAGAGCACCGTCTACCCCTTAACATGATTTCTGATGTGGTTTGAGACAGTGCCAGTGATCAGGGGCTAAAGGTCAAGAGATGTGTGTACAGATGGGCCTGTGGTTTATGAGGGGCTGTCACTTTTAACTTTTTTGGCTTGTTGTTTAATGGCTGTTTAGGTAGTCAACAAATAAACATAAAGTACTTGACACACAAACTTGGGTAAAAATCATATTCTGGAGGTTTTCCCCAAGGATAAAAGATGTTAGAAAATGTGAGGAAAATAGGAGGGTTAAAAATATTTTTTGGAGTGAACTGTCTTTTTAATTATGCCGTTTAAAAGATGATATTTCACCTTACTTAACTACTCATGCTGATATAAGCATCACAGGCGCATTTGCCCCTTTTAGCTTCATAATTATAATAAATAAAGACGTTATCACCATCATTCTGTGACTCCCAGACACTCCCTCCTGTTTCCCTCGAGAAGCCCCCATAATCCTCCAACGGCCCAAGCTGTCAGCTGCACCCTCAGGTTTGCTACAATAAATGTTGGGGTGTTTATGAGTCTGGAGCCCCCCAACTTTCCACCCCCAACATCCCAAACAAACACTACTGTAATTTCTCCCCAACATTGGCAACAAGTTCCTCTTTGTTTCCTGTTTGGCTGGTGAGACAGGCCTTTTTATACTCTCACAGCAGAACAATAGAGAAGCTATGCAACCTCTCCTTTGTGTCTGTCCCGCTCTTGTAATGCTACTTTATTTGTCTGTGAAGACTAACTCTCAGCTTGCACAGGCAAGATGCCCATCAATTCATTAACTTAATCTGTTTTTCATGAGGGAGGCTAGGAAGGAGGCAGCGAGCCGGCTAACAGCCAGCTAACAGGAAGCGTTCTCAAAATGTTGGCTAAAGTTCTTTGAAGGTTCTTTTAAAGAACATTTTTAAAGTTCTATATCATATATTAAGAATATTTTTTGTATTGTATTAAAATATTTTCTATTTTTATTATATATAATAATTTTTACAGAATGTAAAAATGTTTGAATAATGTTCATATAACCCAAGCATCGCTAATTAATATGTCAGAAAACAGTAGAAGTTTCTAGAACATTAAATATAATTTTTTTTACATTTTTGTTACTTAATGGAAGTGTTAGGAAAACGTTCTTTTAACTTAAAATAGTTTCCTGGGAAAAGCAACGTAAACTGTATTGGAGTTTATAATCATGTCAGAAGATTGGGAACGGTCATCATAACATGTTGCACGTAACGCTGACAAACGAATGTTTGAGGGCAGATAAATGACAAACATCAAAGTAAAGAATGGGATGTAGAAAAAGACAGAGACTCTTTGAGACGCTCACAGTACTTGCAACAGCGAGTTGTTCGTCAGAGAGAAGACAGAAACTTACTCCAGACAGCCAGCGTGTGTGTGTGTGTGTGTGCTTTTGTGTGTTAGTGTATATTGAACTAGCAGCTCTGGTAAGGATGAAGTGAATAATTCAGGTACTGCAGGCGTATGTTCCATTACCTCAACCCCTCTGACTGTAGTCTTCAGCCCCTGAGGTGACTACACTGCAGCCATTAGCCACTTCTCATCAAACGCTTCCTCCACCCTTTGGGGGGTGTAGAGAGGTGAAGGTCTCCCCCATTAGATCCATCCTTTTAGATTCATAAATTGGAAAGGCCAATTTGGGATAATGGTTCCTAAAAATGATTGCACTAATCAAATATGTAGGTGTGAATTATTAACTGTAAGTTATGTCTGCGGAGGAATAAGGAATGTTAAGTTAATGGTGTGTATCTGTGGTAGACGAGAAGTTCTGAGAAGGTTTGATTTGTTTGAACCTGAACTTATGTAGGGCATAGAGGTCACGCTGTGACACAGAACTCTGCCTCTATCTACGGTGTGAAGATCTGAATCTAAGAAGCAACTTCTCAGCTAACAATTTTGGGTTTGTAGGAACGTTTCCAGTAAGTAACAAAAACGTTAAATATGCTATTTGGAAAATTCTAGGAATGTTTGAAAAAATGTTTTTTAAACATTATTGTTTGGTTATGAGGGTTTTAACATTTTGTAAATTCTGTAATGTTTTTACACATTTGACTAACAACTTAAGAATAATGTTTTTGATATAGATATATAAAGTTAAAAAGTTTAGCATTACTAGCAAGAACAAACCTTTTAAATAACTTTCAAGGAACTTGTAAAGACGTTCTCAGAACGTTTCCTGTTAGCTTGGCTGTTACATTGCATTAGCGATATAGATTATTAACAACATTTCAAAAAGGCAAGGATCTAAAGACGTTTCTCCTGTACCGAAGTCTACAGTAAGTTTCTCAACGTGTCTCACATCAACATTTATTAGCTCTGAAAACTAAATCAGCAGGAAAATGATTTTGGTGAGTTTGCCTCGGGGTGTATGAGGATATCTAACGTGTCATACAAAACCCTACACACTCAATGTAACATTAGATTTAATATCTTAATAGCTTTGTTAGAAGAGACTGAAAAGGAAAAAAATCATGGATTAGGAAAAAATCCAATTAAAATCAACTGATTGGCAGACTTCGCTTGTGTGTTGATGGGAAGGCAGTTATATTTTTGCACGATTGGTCTTATTAAGAGCTTTGATGAGGAATCTTCTTATTACTTGCTGATACAGATGAGATGAGATCCGACTTTATTAGTTCTGCAATAAAATTATAACTCAGTCCCTTTGGCATTATTTGGGCCATTTTGGCACCCAGCTGAAACGATTCCTTGCAGTATATCTGATCATTCATTAGTGTGCAAAACTTATCTAATTATATTCAAATTTTATGTCACTGATGATTAGAGAGTTGTCAGTATTTATAATGTCATGATTTGTGGAAAAATATTCATTTCAGTTGAAGATGATATTACAGCATTTCTGTAAAGGTGTTATTCAAAAACCAAAAACATACAACAAGAGATTGAATTATTTGTGTGTGTGTTTGTGTGTGTGTTTGTGTGTGTGTGTGTGTGTGTGCGTGTGTGTGCGTGTGTGTGTGGAGTAAGTTTAGTGATCTCTTCCACTGCCATTTTTCAAGGTGACACAGCTCGGCTCCTTTAGGGCTTTCTTTCCAATTCTTTTTGGGATTGAAATTATGATGAAGTAATTTTTTCCCAGAAAATTGCCTCTGTCACTTGTGGTATCTTTCTGTAAATTTCTCAAGTGTATTTTTCCCCTCTGTCTCTCTGTCTCTCTCTCTCTCCATCTCTGAAAGCCAATGTCATTCTCTCTCTCTCGACTCATTACCACAGCCAGGATTTGCCAGGGACTCAGTATGTTGACATTTGACATGTAGATTTGCGAGGGGAGACAATTATCTGGTGAACTCTGATCTACAGCCCTAGACATTGTGCTGAACATACATGACACAAACACACATAAACTCAGGTGTAAAACAACACCACCATCATTTGGCGTATGGTTTTAAATCGGTTTTCCATGCAGCGTTCTCGTTTTAAAAACACCTGCTTGTTTCCAGGGTACAATGTGAAGGCATGTGTCATCTGAGAGTTAAGGGGAATCCCTTTGAGAAATAGTGGCCTAATTTTTATTTTCAATGGAAACTTATCCAATTATATTTAAGTTAACTTCTTGATGGTCGATTCAAGGACAAAGGGAGTTAGTTGCACAGCATACTTTAACCTTAAAACCAGGGATAACATCAGCTCATCTAATCACATGTGCTTAGACTTCAGTCCATTTTTCTTCTAAAAATACTGACTAATGGTGAGGTGGCCTGGCCAACACATCACACGCTGTGCCTTTATGAGAAATAACATCACAATTAAAATGTTTCTCAGCAGTTGTATTTGACAGTAATTTATTACAAAAGCAGATGGAATATTAGAAACAGGAATATTAATTCTCTGTACAGTGGCATGTCTTTAACTTGAGTAGTTTTGAGACACCAGAACCCATGTTCATTTATTACTGCAGGCCTGTTATGATACACAATTATGATACATCATTTTGACAGGTCAATGCAATAAAGGTGTCTGTCAGAATGGCTGTTGATACATTAATTACACAAGCCTCTGACTTGTTTAATATAAACAGTACATGCAGATTTCATAAAGGTTACGCGCACCGTGACCCATCTTTTCCACTTCACAGGTTACATGTATTTTTTCAGCCTTTCCTGAGGAGCCACAAAAACAGCTTTTTGTTCAACAACTGTGCTGTCATTCCTGGACAATACCTTACAATCTCCAGTGGAGCGCTGTGCTTTATTGTCATGCTTTTTGTCATTACATCACAATTATGAGTTTGTTCATACAGGGGAAATGGAAAATAAAAAGGGAAAAAAGAAATGTAGGTCAGTGGTGATGTGCTCTGGGCAGTTAGTCTCTGCCTTTGCCTGGATGGGTCTGTGGTACTGTCTACACCCCCCCCCCATACACACACACACACACACACACACACACACACACACACACAGGCAGTGGGCAATGTAATGCTCTCTCAAGCTATGCGTTGTTTTAAATGGATATTGAATGAATATGTGATCATTTATGTTTGTTCATATGCTAACTAAATATCTTAAACATATATGCACCCAACATTGTGCATTTACTGACACATTAAGGCATAAATCTGAATGATGTTTAGAAACATGAGGCCATGTGTCTTTTTTTGCACCCTAGAGAAAACCTTGGGAAAATAAAAATATAGGACAACTGTTTTTTTTTCTGATCTGTCACATGATTTAGTGATGACAACACACACACTCAAACAAACACATGAACCAAACATCCGACAGGTTCATATTTACTAGCCATGTGCTTCATTTAAATGAACGGCAAAGTTTTGTACTGCATTTTTATGTCAAATTATTATAACAAACACGTTACGGTTGTTAATGATAAAAACACTTTCGTAACCAAACCCATTATTTTAAGCAACACGAGAAACGTGGATAATGGCACGACCGGCGGCGTTTTCCTGGTGTTTCACCGCGAAACGCGCCGCGTCTCGCCCGCGGACGCGCGGACCGTCAAGCGTCCGACTCTCCGCTTTAAACAACTTAAAGACTGAAGACGCTGGGAAGTGGGTGGAGCGAAATGTGTCGGTCCAATCGGGCTTCCGTAAGCCCGCCGTGCGCTCGCCCGTGCGCCCTCGGAGGCGGTGAAAACCTCCGCTGGGTAATGCGCGCTCGCAGATGTCATGTGAAAACCCGCATGCTGGCCTAACCGCACAGCTGAAGAGTCAGAGCACCGCGCTGCACGCCCGCTTCACGCACCGCGCCTCTGGAATGCTTTTGCGCGGCGGTCCGGCACTTTGACGCTGACGAAACTTCACCGAGGATCTTGTTTTATTTACTCCTGTGTTTGTTTCTTCATGACTGACGCGTTAGGGAGCAAGACACCGTCACCATGCGAGGTAGGAACGCAAACGTTTCTGACAGCTCATTTGAATAATAAAGTAAACGGTGTTTCATTCTCACCTGCGTGTCCTGTCCGCGCAGTTTCTTGTCTTATTCACGCATTTGTGTTGGGGCTTTGGGTACCCATGTGTACTTTAGAAATGTCTGCTAAAACCATATGGATACGTGGACACGTTTGCTTTGAATAAACCGCATCTCACATTCATACAGAACTACATTGTAAGAGAAATACGCCGCATCGTATGAATCTACATGCATGACTTTAGAAGGTTTGTTTTATTTACAGAGCAAAAGAAACTTCGCTGCAACTTTTCTGAAAAGTGAAATATTGTTGACGTGCCTGCGAGGACTTTGCACAGCAAATGCACAATTACGCACGACTGTGCTCTGGTTAAACACGTCGGTGTGAGATGTCGAGGCTGCACAGTAAATATATCTGCGCTTTTGCACAGAGTTGCACAGAAACTTCTCTGTGTTTCGTGACAATACGTGAGAAATATGAAAAATGAAGGCAGACATCCACGCTGTGAGTGAAGCGCGTTTCTGACACGCGTGCTACTGACCCATTTCCGTCAGTCAGGCGCCGCTGCGCGCTGAACGCGTCGAAGTGCAACACGAGCGTCCACGCGTGGAGCGACGCGCGCCTTCCCCACTTCACGCGCCGCGTTTGCGCTTATTGCAATTAGATGCCCTCGCGTGGACTGTATGCTGGCAGGCGAAGGTATCTATCAACTTCTTGAGAAATAAAAAGGCAAAACGTTTAAAAGAGGAAAACTGCAGAAAGGGAAACAGTTCAGCGTTAAATGTAAATAAGTGTGATTTACTAGTTACTTTAAGTGCGTTTCATTTAACGCAATGGGGTCTTTTCGTGTATTTGGTTACAATACAGCAGCTAATAAAACTATTTCTGTTTTCTATTTTTATTATTAAGGCTTCTTCAAAATAATGAAGGATGTTTTGGTTTTATTAACCAAATGTTTAACCAGATGTTTACGGATTTACACTCGGTTGAAGAAACTCACTCGTTTATTCTGGCATAATTTGTTTAAATAATGAGTTTTTACCACATCCGGTTAAATAACAGAATAAATACATGCTACAGTTTAAACCTCCACGAGTTTAACATTTTGATCTGGATTTGTAGAGTAAAATCTGTGCATCCCGCCTCGTGCTCGGACGAAGTGCGACGCGCGTTGTAAGTGTCCGAATATTGCGCTTGTGTTTGGAAACGCCAGACCCTCTCCGGTTCTGTCTCTCCTGCCCCAGAGGACCGTGTCACTAAGAATTACATCAGCACAGGAGGCCCCTTACCGAACCCGACTCTGCCACCGAGAGCCTCGTGTGACACCGGCCAACCGTGTCCCAATAACACTATTTTATCCTCCGGTAACCGTGTCTGAAAACGACCGAGAATTTTGCAGAAGCATATCAATTATTTTGTGGTTTTCATATTGAATCTGTTCCTAAATGTTGTATAGCTTTAGCCATACAGAAAATTATATTTTCACTATTTATTTATTTAAAATGTATGCAGATTATTTATTTAGCACAAAGTGGAAATTTTGTTTTTT
>JBAJNP010015087.1:0-10304 GCA_036877545.1 Yasuhikotakia modesta | reverse complement strand
GTTTTGGCATTCGTAACGTGTGTGATTCACAAACACTACAGATGCCAGAATAAGCGTTTATCATGGTATAAGGAGGCGTGTTTTCACTTACCCTCGATGTGTGTTTTAGTGGGCCTGTTATTGAATTGTGTTTTTCAACACAAAGATCTCTGTCATTGCTGGCAGCCCCTTGAAGATGTTTTCCCCGGAGGCTTCTCCACGGATAGCATTGGCAGACATATTTTCTTGTAGTGAACAAACATATTATGGTGGAGTAGAAACAGTTCTTTAACCTCTTGGACCGATAGCAGCTTAACTCAAGAGTACACAGAATACAAGAAAGGACAGATACTTGTTGTTGAAATATAGTGTTTTGCCCTGTTATGCAACATGTCAGGGACTTACTAAGAAATCCATGTGTGTGTACAGATACTTTTGACTTTGGCCGGAAATGAAATGTGTTTAAGGGACAGTGCTTTCTTCATAAAGTATGCAGTCTCAGTGTGGAGTATGTAGTGTACCCAACATTATTAGCAGCTCAGTACTGTGATCCCAGTGGTGTATGAGACTCGAAAGTGCTGTTTTGGTTGATGAAAAATACAAGCAAGGGGGCAATAAAGTTAGAACCTTTAGAAAAGTATTGCAGTGGTATCAAGTGATGGTATTATTTTGTACAGCCCTGGAAGGAAGGAAAAAACGAATGAGCGAAGGAAGATTAATCGATTGAACAAACAAACAAATACAGATAGAAGGAACTAAAGAACGAAACTAAAGTTAAACAAAAAAACAAACAAAACAACACTGAGAGAAAACGAAAATAACACTTCACAACGATGCCATAGCAGAACCTTTTTTGGTTCCATTAACAACCATTTAGTCATAGATTCTTAAAATAGCCATTACAGTTTTGTTGTCTTAAGAAACTTGTTCCATTGCAAATAATGTTTTGTTAAACAAATCGTTCTATGGGTGTTAAAGGTTCTTCAGGGAACCACACAGGCAAAAATGGTTCTTCTATGGCATCGTGAAACACCTTTAACCAAAAAAAACAGATATAAACTAAAATCTTTTTATAAGTAACTGACCAATTCCTTACACATCTGGGGCTGTTAACATTTTTCAGTCAGTCTTGTGCTCTAAACATGAGTGACTCAATGTCAAGATTAACAAGCTGCAGTAACGTGAACTTTCAGACGTGTTTAGCACATTAGTGTTTGTTGTGCGCATATGTTCATCGATGCCCTTAACGTATCTCTCCGACAGCTTCCCTTTTGTGCAGTTGTCCCTAACTCTCCTCTCTTAGGGTTTAGTTGCCATGGCAATATGACTTAGATGGAATCGAAAGACATGGGAAGGAATGAAAATTTGCACTGGAGGCTTGACAACTGTTACCAGGCTGTACGTACTGTATACAGTGTGTGTGTGCCATCAGTTATGCTAGAGGTGTCATTTGTAAGTATTACAATTAATTTTTATACAGAAATAATTTTCACATGCATATGGTGGCACCTATTAAATTTACCCTGCATAGCTGATAGAGGCAAAATATGTCCTTGTTTAAACTAGGATGCTCTGTGGTTCATGTTTTAATGCAGAGACAAACTGATCTCTGATTAGTGTTCCTGTAGCACGACTGATAGAACATTGTACTAGCAGTGCAAAGGTTGTAGTTTTGAGTCTCAGAAAACATATTCTGGTAGAACATCTTTAATGCACTGTAAATCACTTCACTATAAACAGCTGCCAAAGGCATAAACATAAGATGTTCAGTTAAAAAACTTTTACAATTTAAATTATGTCCATTTTGAATTACAGTAAACGTAACTGTGGTGTGTGGTTTGGTAACAGTGACACTGAGGTAACAAACTCCATCTGCAGTACGAGAAACTTTTGGAAGAACAGGAACCTGGGAGTTTTTTTTGTCATAAATTGTCAAGTTTGGAGCACACACTTCCACAGTGGTCTCCACAGGGTGCCCAATCAGTGCCATCTGTGCCCAAACATCCTGCCACCAAGGCAGCAGTAGACAGATATAAGCTATCACACAGGGAGGTCCACCTACACTCACATTGTCAACTGCTGTGTGTTGTGGCAGACGAATGAGGTACTGACAGAAAGTACAGTAAAAATAACTTATGGCTGAAAGAATATTATGAACCGAACTGATGTGAGAAGGGTTTTCTCTGCAGGAAACTGTCCTCCAGGGTTGATGGTTGATGGAAGTATTAAGCACATCAGATGGAATCTGAGGGCATCTCAGCTACCTGTAGTGCAGACATGGAAAATGGCAGGTGTTTGTTTCCTAACAGGATGCTATTTTTTCTGTTGACCATCTCCTTGATTATCCAGAAATAGGAACAGATGCTACTGTTGGCATTAGTGTTGCCCAGGGAGACAAACACGTAGACGGATTAACCATCACAGTATACGCATCAGATCATCGTCAGATTTTGTGACAACACAGACCTGTTCATATACAGTGAAAACACTATTTTTAATTAGCATACATTTTATGTAGATACACATTTAAATACTGAAGCTAAAATAAACACAGCCATGCTCTGTCACACGACATTGATTGATGGGTTGTAAGCACTAGGCTGGCTGATGGATTTGATTGGTTGGTTGATCGATTGCAGGTTTAGTGTTGGATAAGAGTCTGATCTTTGACATGCATTCACTGGCATTGCCTTGGTAGTTTGTCTGTTTTCAGCATGATGTCATTGTTTTTGAAAATGTTACCCTTGACATGCTAACATGTTTGTTCTTGTGAACAGTGCAGCAATGCAAAAATTTGTCAGCAGTTATTTGAATCCATTTGTTTTCTGGTATTTGAAAATAAAATTTGCTGAAGGTCAGTACAGTTTAAAACGGGAAGAAAAATTACCCTTGATTTTTTTGTATTTTTAATGTTATTTTTGTATTAGAAATTGGTTTATATAATATGAAGTCTTATAAAAAATCTAGGATTTAGTTTAAACCTGGAAATAAACAGGAAGATTTATATTTAGATAATGTTTTACAGAATTTTAAAACAAATGTTATGATGTCAAAATACATATTTAGATAAATATTTAGATTCTTTAGATTTGTAGCTCACATTAAACTGTTTACTCAAGTGAAATTTTACTCCGAAAAATAAACAAGAGGTCACATTTTTATTTTTGTAGAGACACACTAGTGTCTCTTTGGAAAGTTCTCAGATCACTCTGGAAAAATACGGATCATTAGGTTTTGTGAAGGAATTTGTGAAGCTTGAGGTCATACTGTCATTTAAGCAAAAGGGGCCATACAAAATAGTTTAATTTTTCTAATTTGTAATGAGCAATTTTTATAAACCCTGCAATACACATATTTCAATTTGCATCAGTGTTCTCAGACTTTGGATGTCATTGTACAGTATATAATAAACGTGCACACACACACACTTTACAGTACACCCACTCACTTAAGCTCATTTACACCTCACTCTCTATTATTGACATACACATTCAGGTTTCTGTGGTGCTCCTAACAGCTGACAGCACAAAGATACATTAGTCAGCAACTATTGAGCTCAGTTCTCCTGTCAGTGTCTCTGCCCCCTCAACCGCTGTCCCATCTTACAGGGAACATTCAGGTAACATTGGCTAACGTTCTCTAGTTCTGTCAAAGTTATCATCTTGGAGTAATTTTAGTACCATTTAAATGTTAAGTAGTTGTTAAGAATTAAAAATGTCACAGAATGAAACGTTCAAATAGCGTTCTTATAACCAAGCTAAAAAGTGATACAGTGTGAACGTTCATAAAACTTTTAGCATTTGTGTTATTTTTTAATGGAAACGTTGGGGAACGTTCAATCTGGGTTAGGGTCAGCTCTCTGATTGGATGAGCACTCGGGCAAGAGTCGGTGCCCAGGTTTGGCTCAGAGCTCGGGTCTGTGGGAAAGGGGTGTAATTTACATCTTTACACTTTTTTGATGTGTCAGCACTGCGCCTGGGCCAGGCTGGCGTTTAGCAGGAAGGCAGATATTCATGGTCTGGGTCTGAGCGTCTGTGGAGAGAGAGAGAGAGAGAGAGAGAGAGGGAGAGAGAAAAAGACTGTGGTTGAGAAGCTTCTGGGAGCAGCTGGGCAGGAATGCTGTGGTTTCTTCCACAGACCAGTAGCTCTTCACCACCGTCTGGTTTGTGCCAGGCCTCTCAGTTCCAGCAGCATAACACAGGCAGCATTAATAGAGCAGTAAGCCTCTTACCCAGACGCTCTGGAGCTTGTGTCTGCTATCAGCAGAACTCTATCCATTCTGCTCTGCGTTTTTGCCTTTTCCCATAAATGATGGACCTGAGAACGCAGATGCTCTAAATCCAGCCAGTTTAACAGATTATTACATGGACATCATGGACATTTTACAGGAGAACCAGTAGAGAGTCTGACAGATTTAGTGATAACTTAGTAGACCTAGAAACTAGAAACTAGAGTAGACTAGATATCATTTGGTACACCCAATTTCAAATACTGAGTTGTTTTATTTAAACCCACCGAACTTGATGAGCTTGACAGCCACTAATCAGCATGTATTTACATTCTATGGAAAACCAGACAGTTTTATTGGTATTACTCAACTGGTATTACTTGAGTGTGTAGTTAAAAAAATTGAACACTATTTTTTACTAAAATATTAGGGATACAGTGCAATTTTATTTTCTTTAGTACTGTTATTAAACTGCATCTGCAACTTCTGCCTCTTATTTGCCATCTCTGTTTGAATCATAAAACGGCAGGTTTGAGGTAAATTAAGCCAATTTTCCTGGAAATTTGGACACAACAGCTCAAATTATAAATCATTACTTTAATCTTACCATTGGGAAAGATAAGGAGACTGTTTTGAACACGTATCTGTTTTGTGTTTTGCTCAGTATCAGACTTTTGTCTATTATTTAGCCAAAGTTGCCTCTGATTACCTCTTTAATTATGCCTAATAGAAAAGTTGCACGCTAATCCTATTTGGCAAAAATCTGAGGGGGAACATGCAAGCAGGTCATGTAACCTTCCCATTGAGATCTTAAAATAGAGTTATCTGTGTGACGGTTCAACTATTTTCATTGAACCTGCCTCATGAGCGAGAGTGTGATACGGCCCTGAGGGGAGAGCGTCTCTAATGCTGTGACAGGACATGTTTTTTCATGACCCAGTCGAGTGGACTAAAGTGTCATACCAGGAGAGCTCTTCTGTGGGTTTAGTATGCATGTCGTGTAAGGCATATGTGTGCAAGTGAGGTGATAATTTAGCCCGCCTGTGTTTGTGTAGGTATTTTTGTATAGAAGTGGATATACGTACGTGTGCGAGTATGTGTGTGTTATCTTGTGAGTGTTTGGGGTTTGCTTTAGTGGTCTCTTAAGAAGTGCCATAGCCGCTTTTCTTTACTCAGGAACAGAAGATCAATGAATCCTGGGAGATTTCTGGAACATGTCTGTGCATCTGTGGGTTTTTCATTGCCTGTGGCTTCACTGATACACTTTTCTAATCATTCCTTGTGTCTGAGCTGTGCTAATTTAATGACCACAGATCTGTTGCTCACACTTGCAGGGGACTGTTTTCTCGGCAGCCATCTTGAAAATGCCTCCTTATGGCTCCCAAATGCCAACCCAGCTACAATTTTAGGTTGTAAGAATGTTTCCATAATGTTTCTATAGCAAAGACAAGAAATACAACAACATATATTAATTTATACCATTTCTAAGAACATTAAAAATGTCTAATTTTTTATTAACAATATTGCTTGGTTGTAAAAACATTTTATAATTTTTTTAATAATTTGTTTTTTAAAACATGCCACAAATACCTTAATGTTTTTAATATAAAGATAAATAATGTTAATCTGTTGTACTAACATTACTGGAAGAATGTTTTTGATTTGATTATTTTGAAAGCACTTTTAGACAATGTTAGCCAATGTTTTGAGAACGTTGGATCGACATTCATGCGTCACATCACAAAACCTTCATTATGAAGGTCTCATGTCAGTCTTCCTCTCTCTCCTGTTCTTTCATTTCTCTGTGGCTGTGATTAGACCTGCTCTTCGTTGAAAAGTAAACACAGATGACCTGGTAACTGAAGGGTTCATGTTTGTTATGCTGCATTGGCTGTCGGTTTGAGCTACAGTTTTCCAGATGTCCTGCAGACAAAGACTAAAAACATCTGTTTTTCACCCGAGTGGAGAACAAGATTTTAAAGCTCATCTTAGCATTTCTCCATGGATGGGTAGAGCTGGGGGTCTTTGGGGTGCATTTGTAATTCTGTGTTTTTTACAACTTAAAAATAGTGTTTTTGATATGGTATAAAAAATGTTCTACTAATGTTATTGCATAAACCTAAGAAGTCTAAGAGAACTGAGGCTGTTTTCTGCTTGCTAGGAAGGCGAGAAACAGGGAGAGTCTAGGCCGATGAGGAAACGGCCAAATGCCTGTCCTCATTAAATAAAAAGCACAAATGGAAAAAGAGGATTTAAACCCCAAATAAGGCTGCGGCTGCAAACGTCAGGCTAAAGTATGGCTGCAGCGCTAATAGTACGGTTGCAGTGTGCTGCATCGCGAGGAAAAATTAATGGTAGTAATCACGGCCAACCAGGAAACTAGCACTTGTGTGATTCAGGAGGTGGTATGAGGCCGCGGGCTCTGAGAATGTGATGTTAATGGTGCAGTGCAGTACAGAATGCTTCAAATCAGGCAACGTTTTCAGACTGTTGGCTAACATTTTCCAAATGTTCTCTCAAAGTAACATTGTTAATGTTCCTATATTTTTGTTAACGTGACATTTAAAAACTGGGCATTATCATCGGCCCGAGAGCATTGAAAGTAACATTTGCATAACATTGTGGAAACGTTCTTACAGCCTAAAAATGTTTGCTGGGTAGGAGGGACTGTCCTTCAGGTCTTCAGCACACACAGACCCATGGCTCTGTTCCCTCTGCGTAAGTGAAATGCAATCTAAAGGCCAGGCCTGCGTTTGAGAACAAGTGCTTTAGAGTTGGATAAAGAGCCGGAACTGTGTGCTTCACAACAGCTGAGAGAAAGGGAGACACTCAAAATGATTCAGAATTTTTCACTCCATTCACACTCCTGTCATTTATGGTCCGATGACGCTCTTGTCGTAGATAGAGAGGACAGCAGTTTATAAGAGTGTGTTGCACAATTAAAGGTTTGAAACGATAGCCTCCAAGTTTAAATGTGTGACAATCCCCAACTTCCTGTCCATTTCTCTCGTACGTAGACGTAAGTCTAATGTTTTCGTATTTGATGTTTGTATTTTTTTATTAGAGTTGTGGAGGTAACATAAAATTCCTTATTTTACAATCGCTATTCATTCACATTAAATATCCAGTCAGGTGCTGTGGCCTCAGCGACTGAGGTCCTGCCAAACAAAAGCTGACTAAAGCGCCGCAGCTCCCCGGGGGCCCGAGACGCTCTGAAAATTGCCGCCCATTAGAGCCAACACGCCTCTCTCCCGCAGATCGACTGCCTCAGCACTCCACAAACAGCCAATCAATAAATGGAAATGGAGCCCAAATTCCAGGAAAGGAGGACTCCAAAACACACGGCCTGCAGCACACATTAGCTCAACTGTTTACGTGTTAGAGGGCAGGTGGATACTGTTACGAGACCCTTTGTCATTTCCTTAGGTGAAAAAGTATAACCACAAAAAGTTTATTGAAGTTTATGCTGTTATTGAGAATGCAATCTGTAACGTTTTTGGTTAAAAATGAGCAGTTTAGTTGTTGAGCAAGTACACAGATCAGTGTTTAAAACGCTCTACTTACTTTTTCCCCTGATTTGCAACAGTAAGCTTATAATAGTTTATCATTTAAATGGTCTGGTATGATTTTGTGGGAAATTTCAATTTTTAGGCTTCATGTGACATCAAAATAAGTAAAACAAATGTGTAGTAACCTGCACTTATGTTTTGAACAGAGATGACAGTAAAGAGGTGAACGTTGGTGCTTTAATCAGTATCTCTTCATTGTTTGCAGTAAATATCAATGCTATCATGTCGTTTGTTTCGGGAAACTTCTTTTTACTAAATTTGGCTTGTAAAAAATTACACTTTAAACAAGTTTAAAAAGAACTGCCAGTCACACATTACACAACATATTTAAGATCATTCATAAACAAGTCTTGCAAATTCATGCAGTTTTGTCCTTCAGCTAAATTCTTGGTTTTGTCTGCAGTACTTTGTGTTATTTTGTCTGGTGCAATTACTGCTTGGAGAAAACGGGCTGTAAACAGAATTTTGTTTAAGAGGGATGTTTGTGTACATTTTATAGATCGTGGCAGCAGTAATTCATCAAATGATGATCGCATTATGGAGAAGAGCATTTCAACCGGGCGTATAACCAGACCTGCGGTGAACTTTCTGCATCTGATTCAGATTTGGGCTGCAGTGATGGAGAGATGCCATGCAGTCCCGGTGAAGCATAACAGATCACGGTGGTTTGCTGCATGGAGAATTGCGCCATGCAATTTGCATTCAGGGCTAATATTAACCGTGACATGATTTGCATAATTCAATTAGCGCATCAGGTGCTAAAACAACGAGCGCAACTGATTCTTAGTTGTTTCCTCTTGATATGTTTAATGATTATTTTGCAAAACCTTCATTCTTACGGAAGACATTTTATAGCATTTTAACAGATAATACAGCTTGGAAGCTTTAAAATGCAATTTTATAGCCTGAAACTGTGAACTGTGTTTTCCAATTGCACAGAGGTTTCAGATATAGAGGGAAAAATCCCTTCTGTGGCACCGGATTCATTATAAAGACGGGGTTCAAAAGAGTTTTAGATGAAGGGAAAATCTTGAGACGGAGATGACAGAAACAGCATTAGCAGATCACTGGGGACAAATGGGGCTCAGGCTTTAATACTTCGCCTTTTATTTAATTCAACTTTTAATTTCCAATGTTGTTTAACGGCCTGCGTTACAGAGATGTCTCTGTAATCTCCCCTGGCTTTTAGATGCACCATTACAGGAATGAGGTTACACGTATACTTCAGACTAACTGGAGAGCTGCCGTTCATTACAGTATTAACATCCCATCCCCGTTGACGGCTGAGTGACACACTTAATCCAGCCTGAAACATTAACACTTCCAAAACGCCCCGGCAGGGAATTATGATAATTTGACGGAAAACCCAGCTCGTGAATTGCTGAGCTGTCTCCATGCAGTGGTGTGATGATGTGCTGGTTACCATGGTGAGGGATGCAGGGAGTAAAATGATGCGAATAGCCGTGGTGGATACACGGACGAATCCAACTTTCCCACAAGCTTTACGTGAGTAAATGAACAGCTGTTTAAATTACATGTATTACACATTTTTAATGTTACTTTTTTTTCATTTTACTAAAATTAAAAAATTTTACTGTAAAGCAACTTAGCATTGTAAAAAACTCCTGAAAGGGGGAAAAAGTGGGAAAAATTAGTCAATGATAAAATAATAGTGGTGTTGTCCGTATTTATTCAGTGTTCAAATTTGAATTACAATTCTGCATCCTGTTTGCTACCTCAGTAAAAATAACATTCTGTATTTAAATTTAAATATTTTTTAAAAAATGTATCCTCAGTTCTGTTCTGACTGGCAAATGGCCCAGGTTTGACCATGTTGCTGCTATAAACTTTGGTGCAGATCTTACTCTTTCTCTCTCTTTCCATCTCCACTCCCCAAACACGTCACATGACATTCTTTCCAAAAAATGTATGGCTTTTTTAACTTCCTGCGCAGCCAAATTAGATTATTTGGGCTGTCTTGTTTACAACCTGTTTTCGACAGATACTGCGCAGTTTATTTATTCTCTCCATCGCTTCCTGTAACCACTGCATTCAAAGTTTGTGTTTGTTTGAGACCTTTTTCCTTCCCTCCTATTTCAGAGCCTCTGCTCTCCTGCGTCTATTCATCTCACCATCACGGTTCCCTTTAAACTCATCACCTCCGTGAGCTTTCATGTTGACTTCCTCACTGAGGGCTGAAGAAACAGCCCACCGGCCCCTCTGAGCTGAAACACATGCTCTCCTTAAATTACATGCTGGCCTGCCAGCGGGGGGCTGCGGGGAATTCTGTTTTGTTCCGTCCAACTGTGTGAGACAGAGTCAACTTCAGATAGCCATTCAGTGTTCATGCAGAGATCTGTTGCCCTGCAGTCCTCTCGTATAGCTGATGTGTGGGCATTTGTTTGGGGTCTGCCATTTCAGGGACCAACAGCTCTCGGATGTGGGCACAACATAGCAGGTTGCTTTTGAATAGCAGAGACGTTTGAGAAATGCAATCCATATGTGTGTGTGGGGGCGTAGGCATCTAT
>JBAJNP010015086.1:0-10305 GCA_036877545.1 Yasuhikotakia modesta | reverse complement strand
ATCTTGTATTTTATACAGTTTTTAGTGAAGTATATTTCTGTATGATTTAAAAACTGATATTTGATGCTAATGCTATTAAAGTGCTAGTTCACCCAAAATTAAATTTCCACCATTTACTCACCCTCATGTCATTTTCGCTTCTGAGGAACACATCAGAAGATACTTTGAAGTACATACCAACCAACAACAGTGGCACCCATTGACTTGATGAGATGATGATAAGATTGATGAGGTATTTCTCAACAAATCTTCTGTTGTGGTTCACAGAACCACAAAAGTCATGTTAGATTAGTGACATGACAGTGAGTAAAATCATGGAACATATTTAGATTTATTTTCGGGTGAACTCTCTCCTTAATACAGTTTACAGTTTATTACAGTGAAAACTTGGCAATGTTAACTGAACAGACGAGAGTGTAACATCTCATCTCTCTCGATGGAATTACAAATCTCATCACAATTTATATCTTCAGTCTCTCTCCGTCTGTGAGCAGCAGGGTTAATCCACAATTTATGGGTACAAATTTAATTTATATGCAATTTATATTTACATGGCACTTAAAGAAAAGAAAACAATATTTATTTTTATGCATTTGGCACTTTGAGTTTAAACCCTGGGAATCGAACCCGCAAACCTTTGTGCTGCTAACACAATGCACTAGCAATGGAGCTACAGGAACTACATTCTGGTACTTTCTGTCAGTGCTGTGATCTTTCTGCAGGCATTTTGCAGCCGTTCGTTTGCCCATGAAAACACGGGCCGTGTTCTGAATTTAATGTCTGTTTCCTTATTTTTCTTTACCCCTGACATTTCCTCTGTCTCACCACTCAACACAAAGCACCCATCATCTCATCTCATCTCTCTCTCTCTCTCTCTCCAACATCTCATCCATCTCCCTCCATCCTCTCTCCTCCAGCAGACACCCCGGTGCTCTGATCACTCTTCAGCTCATTGTTGTGAATGAAGGTTCAGATGTTTGGAGCACTCATCTGAAGAGGAGGAAACAGACACCTTAAATCTTTACACTGAATGTAAAACTACACTAGCATTGAGGATGGCAGTGTGACCAAAATCTTACACCACTGCAATGGGAAATATTTTAACTGGAAACCAGACAACATTTTTGTCAGGTTCCAGTTATATACAGTAATTATTTTAGTAAAAACCTGACCTAATAAAATCAACAAAACTGACAGTATTGCCTTCTGATCGGCTGATTGGTTTTGTTTAATACCACCCAGTCCTACAAAAATTATTTTCTGGATTGGTAAATTTTGTTCACATCCATGACCACAGCAAAGCTACGACACAAACCCACACAGAAACGCTTATTCTATTAAAATCAAATGGCGAAGCGTTTTGATTAGAGATAAATTCACGTTAATATTCTGATCCGCTACTTGGCAGAGTTTTGTTTTCCCAAAGCTCAGTTTATTCGGCAAACTGCAGGCGAAAGATTTCTATAATGTTCCAAAGAGGCTCTGAAGAATTGATTTCCCTCATTGATATTCATACCACTTGTGCTCTTTTCTCTCCAAGTCAGACGAAAACAAAACACAAGTTAGAATGCTGAATGGCACACCGTTAGCAAACGTGGTCTAGACAACAAAAAAAGGATCCGTTTCATCATATCCTCCCTCCTACTCACTCTCACACCATTACAAAATCCATTCTAGCCTTGGCAAGGACTGATTGAACCCTGAAATTTTGCCTCTCTAAGTTACAGTTATTAGTTGTGAGAAACCACACAGCTGCGCTCTGATTGGCTGTCATTTTCTGGTTTCACCATCCCAACTAACAGAGGACATTCTCAGAACTTTAGCTAGCATTCTCTTAAAGTTCTCTCAAAGTTCTCAGAAGTTCTTGCATTAATGTTAGTATAATTGTTATACATCATATATCAAATAAAGGATATTTAACTTCAGGGAAATTAAACATCCTGAAGTTAGTGGAACACTTTAAACTTTAGAGAAATAAAATAGCTTGAATAGTTTATGGAAATGTTGAGAAAACATCCTTAGAACCCAAAACTGTTAGCTGGAATGCACACAAACAGTTAATATCATGCTCATGGATGACAAACACAGAGCAAATACCCAACTCTGGACTTCCTGTCTATGGGCAAATATCATCTTCCTCTAGAGAGGATCCAGTGTTTACACTTGGCATGGCCCTGTAATGAAAGCTCAGCATTGCAGCCCATTATAAACACACATATATGGGTCTGACTCCACAGGAAAGCCTGGATGCGTCACAAAACACAAGACCGCTGGATCTGAAGTGCTCAAAAAATTATTCATCCTGAAATTACAACAATTATTCTAAGAATAAATAATGCTGCCTGTAAAACAGAAGTATGGAAATATTCACTTCTCCAAAGCCTTAACATCAAGCAAATGTTCTTGGAATGTTAACTAATAAAGTTATCCCAACATTTTCCAACTCACATTATGTGAAGTTTTTAAAATGACATACGACATACATCAATAAATGTTCTACTGATGTTTCTGCAACAACAGTTTGGATAACTCTGGGAGAACTTTTAGGGAACGATAGCCAACGTTCTGAGGATGTTCTCTGTTAGCTGGGCAGGCAGTTTTTGTTTTCTGAGAAAGAGGCTTATGAAGATGCAATTTCTGTTGTCGTCAGACATGAGTTTACATTCTGAATCGGGCTGAGAGCTGTCAGCAGCAGGAAGTGGGCCGGGCGTCCTCAGCTGCTTTTGTGGGCGGCACTTAATTGGCTTAAGCCTGTGGGAGAATCTGTCTACCCCAAGGTCAAAGTCAGTCAGACGACAGACTCATCTGAAACTCAATCCAGCATCGCACAAGCAATACATAAAAGCGTCGCTCTAAGCACAAGAGCAGAAAATCCATCCAAAAATAAAGTTCTCCTAAAATATGTCCATCTGAAGGTTGTACACGCGCACCAACAGCTGGTCAACCTCGTGTCCTTCATCTGATTGTGATAACAGACATGTTTCAACATTTCACAAAACTCATTTTCTACATTCAATGTGATTTTATCTTGAATAGTTCTAACAAAGCTGACAGAATTAAACTCTGAACAAAAAGAAAAATCAGTGGCCTGCTATGAAAGACTTTCTGAGATTAACAGCATCAAATTCAATAGCACAGAATGGCTGTTTTCCACATAAAATAGGTTCTTAGTTACGCAGAACTGTAAGTCATTCAGTCCCTGTTTGATTGATTCAGTGTGAGCAGCTGTATGTCAGTAGGTGTGCATCAGGAGTTGCGTGTTTGTTTGTATTTTGTTGTCATTTTGTTGGAACGGAAAGCGGATGGTGGTTAAATGATGCAAAAGTGTGGCATGCGTACGAGAACAGGGAGAGACATCGGTGCTTTGTGCCAAAATTCACAATGACAAACATTAAAAATGAAACATTTCTGTGCCAATATTGCCATTACAACCAAAACTCAACAATTAGCAGTATATCCCGACACACTCCTGCCATGGGATGTTGTACACTGGCCTCATCGTGATACGCTTAAATTAAACTCAGCTTGCATGTTTAAACATAATACTGATTTTTAACAGCACGGTTGAACATTCAATTACACAGAGAAAATACATTATAATCTGGCAAACCGTGACTGACTGTGGTGTTAAAGCTGCAATCTGTAAATATTGTTGTAAAATATGATTATATTTTTAAGTTAAGCTGTCAGGTCCGATTTCCTGGGTAATAAGTATGTAAAGTGCAATTTCATGTTTCAAACAGAGAGGGTGCAAGAGCGCAGATCTGTATGCTGAAGGATTGGTGGAACACTCACTCTGTTAGGATCCATGCGGGATCTGGTTGTATATGCCAGAGGAGGAATACTGAAGGCTTGAGGGACCAAATACTCTTCAGCATCCATCAGATCTTCCAGCTCCTCCTCATCCAACAGACTCTGGAAGAACTTGCTGTCGTTGGGACTGGGCAGCTTCATGCGATCGTCTCCCTGTACAGACGTCACACGCTTGTTCCCCACAGAAGAGAAAACTGATGCGTGTTTGAAATGACAAACTCTTACCTGGATCACTAGGTAGCGCTGTGGGTCTCTTGCCATTCGACAGAATTCGGCTGCGAGTTCTTTAAATCTGGGTCTGCTGTCTGCATCTATCATCCAGCCTATGGATGAACACACAGAACACAAGTGCTAAGTAATATTACTGGGTACAACTTTATTCTGATAGACACTTTAAACATTCTAATAAATGTTATTAACTACCAGTTATTAAAACAACAGTAAACTATCTGTTTAATAAATGCTAGAGTTTTATTTGGATTGTCCCACAACTGAAGTCCCAAGGATTGTCTTTGTACTGAAGTGAACGTGTAGTTAGCAGAATGTTTCAGGTCGACCATCAAAATGCAATGTAATCTGTTATTGCTCTAATATTAATGTATAAGGTTCTAATGCAGTTTTATGTCAAGAACTGAGTGTGAGGGTCTCTTTGGGTCACGAGGGCTGTGTGTTTGTGTGTCGTTTTAAGGGACCTGTTGTGTTCTGTAACATGTCAGGAGGTGAGAGTTGAGGTCATCTGCTGTCACTCAGACTGAAGTTCTGCAGAACCTCAGAGGAGCAACACCACTCCTGCATCGCTGTCTGTTTACAAGCACAGCGCTGAACGATGACCTCTGACCCCAAACCCCATGACACAAAATCAGTCTGTCATATCCAAACACTGGATCATATGCATGCGTCTCACATCGTGCCCTGGTGCCATCATAAAGAGATCAAGACATAGTTTCATATCTGAATGCTGATAGGTTAATATACAACATTTCAGATTAAGTTTTTTATAATTTATTAACAGCTATAACATGAAAAGCCTGTTTAGCTGGCTAGCGTGAGGAGAAATATTCAGTTTTCACGTTTGGGACCCATACGCTGATGGTATTTACTGACTGAAAAATGAATCTGTTAAAAATAAATAGTGTTGTGGGATCTGTATGAAAGGTTAAAATTAAACGAGTGAGTGTGTAAGAAAAGTCCCTACATTTGACCATGACCATGTAGACGTCAATGGTGCAGATGGGAGGCTGAGGAAGTCTTTCTCCTTTCTCCAGCAGGTCAGGAATCTCCCGTGTGGGAATCCCGTCATACGGTTTTCCTCCAAACGTCATCAGCTCCCAGATCGTCACTCCTGAAAGATCCACAGCAAACTGTCAGTCTCAGTTTCTCTGATTCATACAAAGTCTGAACGATATATAACTAAAGACATCTACAGACTGATTGCTGAGGCGTGTGTGTTTATGTACTTGTCTTTTTTTTAAATTATAAATACTTCTGACAATCAATGTGTGATTTCAAAGCTCAAGGGCTCAAGATCTGATGAATGAAGAATATTAGATAAACAAAAGCTACAGGAATACTGTGTCAAACCACTAAAATTAAAGTCAAAAATCAAAGTGCCTTTCTCTTCCTTTTCACAAATATTTTCTCTTCACTTTTCAACATTTGTACGGCTCTTTAACCTCTCGCTCAGTTTTAGATTACAGAGCAACTGTGTGTGTCATACATCTGTACAGAGTAACTGTGTGTGTTATACAGCTGTACAGAGTACAGTAAATAAACCCATGTAAACGTGGCTGATTTACCGTAACTCCAGACGTCGCTCTGGTGTGTGAACTTTCTGTAGTGGATACATTCCAAAGCCATCCACTTTATAGGCATCTAACACAAAAAAAACCATTTGTGTCTTTAATAAATAAATGGATGAAGATACTGTAAATGAAAGAAAGTACTGGATTATTTTTTAGTTACATAACTTGACAGTATCTTCAAAGCTTACATAGCTTAATCCGAAATTTATTACAGCATCATGCATAATATATTAAGGAGCCATGCAAATTTCATGAATGGAATAACCAGAGATATCGGCTCGTTCTCATCTTCTGCTTTACAGGAAATAAAAATAAATAATCCAATATATAATAGTTACACAATTATGCTAGACTTCAGTGTTTCTTTTGTGCTATGAGGGCTGTGTTTGGAGACGTGTGGCTCAGTTTGTGAACTGTTATAAATTCAGGAAGTTCTGAGGAGATTGAACTGAGAGCAGATCCAGATGAAGTGGCGCTGAGAGGAGGACACAGCAGCAGGTGGGCCAGAGATGTCTTACACATAAGCACAGAAGATACAAAACACTGAGAAAATGAGATGCTGAGTTAAGCAAATGCAGCAATAAATTAATTTCTACAAATGTGCAAGTAAATGTGAGCAGAGCTTGCAGAAGCAACATCCGCTGCCATAGTTACAGCGGTGTAGATGGTTGCCAGGGTGTTGCTGTGTTTTTTGCAGTGCTATGGTGTTGCCGGGGCCCTTGGGTAGTAGCTAAGGTCTTGCTAGGCGGTTGCTTCCTGACCCAAGTTTCCAGTTCTATATCCTGGTCCCTAGATATGATTTGGGTCTTTGCTCCAATGCAAGTCAGAACATTTTTTACTTGATTTAGCAACTGACAGGTATATAAGTCCAATCACATAAAAATCACAGCACAGCAAACTGCATTACCTGAAGGAGCGTTTATGTGTGTAGCACAAACAGTACAGTACAAACCACACCAAAATGTAATACACAGATCCGGATAGGGTCAGTACAACTGCAAATGACCCTTCATTCATATTATTCTAGATTCATTTTAAAGCCCACAGGATAAAAATCAAGTGCAATTTCCTGAATTACTCAAAGACTCTTTTAAATGAACTTGTTTCTTCAACACAAAGTGCGTCTGTGAAACTGCAATCCATAAATCCTTCTGCTTACAAATAAACACAAATCAGTTATTGAGTACATGACAGATTAAAATGATCTCCTCACCTTCCCCTGATGGGTGAAGCGTTTGGAGCTTGTTCTTACAGCAGCTGTTTACAGTTTTAACTTATTCATTAGGAAATAACTTGACAAGCAGCTTGAAATGTTTGGCTTTGAACAGAGAGGGCAACAGAGAGACAAAAGCGATGGATTGCAGCTGTTTAAAGGATGTCACTAAAAGAGTGAAAAGTATGACCTTGCTGGGGTCACGTGACACTAACCTTGCCACCGTCTGCATTATATTCCTTCTCATTTGCATCCAGGAGACGAGCGAGACCAAAGTCAGTGATCTTTATGTGATTGGGCGACTTGACCAGGACGTTCCGAGCGGCCAGATCTCTGTGTACGAGTCTCCTCTCCTCTAAATACATCATACCCTGCAAACACACACACACATCATCATAATCAATTACTGTAGCAATCATTTATCTGTTGTGTAATGATCAAAATCATTGCTTACAATTATCACCATCTCCATCCATCACAGAACATTATCCTCTCATTCAAGCGCGTGACGTCTGATGACACCATTATTAGCTCCATTACATAATCACATTCCTCATGTAATTCTGCATTAGTGTAATGATCACATAAAGATCCATCACATCATTACATCTGATTCCCTGAGAATGTAATTCCTACTGTAGAATGTGGATGAATCTACGCTGCGTGTCTGGATATATGATCATCATTATATCATCTGATAATTTACTGTCATGATTAATAGCAAATGTACACCAATGTGTCTCTGTTTAACAGTAATTGTGTATTGAGGAGGAGTTAATAGTGCGGGTAAACAGCACTGAATTTTGGAACAATACACACAATTATATATAACCTAAATAACAGTGAAAGAAAGCATGACTCTGCACATTTAGCATATGGTTAAACCTGATAGCATGTGGTTTCTGAATAAGATGCAGGTTTTAAATGCTGAAATATTTAAAGTACGGTAGGCAATTTAAAAGTAGCAAGAAATAACAAGCTAGCTTTGAAAGCATAAGGGACATCCTGTCCTCCCTTCAGAGCGCTGCCAAAGCGAAACCACCCCAGCACATGAATGCGTACAGTTTAACAAGTAAGCAAAACTTCCAATGGTTGCATTCAGACAGAATGCAATGATTGGACAAACATTTTAAGGTCCTATGTCTTACACAGGAGATATATCAACATGTAAACATATTTTACACTTTATCTAGTGATTCTATCAGGATGTGAAGAGACTTTCAGTGAACACAACAAACAGCAAAAAACACCCACCCAACTAATGTGGATTTAGCCGTAAAGTTTAAGCTATAAATCCAAACTTTGTTTGCTCTGGCATAACTTTCAAAGACATTTTGTAGAGGGATTAAAGTGGAAAAAGTGTTCGCTTTATTAATGGAGATTGTTCACATTGATAAGCGATGAGCCTCTTCTGAGGCGTGGCCACGTATCGCAAAACAATAAAAACTCCAGACATCAATTTTCTGGAGGACCGAACAATGCATGTAATCGATTTAAGTCCAAGCGGCTGCGCGGAGCCCCTTTCACAAGCCTGCTCCTCATCCCTGCGAAAACAGCCACTCCGCTCTTTCCTCCAGCAGCCTTTTAAGTGCCCTTGAGCTGGTGACTGGCTGAAATTTAAATCTTAATGTGATTGGTGAAGAGGCTGGGACAGCTTGTGGCAAAATGGTCTTACTGATAGGAGAGGGAGGGAGACAGAAAGAGAGAGACAGAAAGACAGAGAGAGAGACAGAAATGGTAGAGAGAAAGAGAGAGACAGCGAGGGCTTGCAGAAGTGTAAAATCACTATTTGAGTCTGGTGTAATGCACAGGTGATTTTAGAGATGAAACTGTTTCAATCCTCAACTTGCCTTGGAATAAAATATCACATTAATGTGAGGACATTCATTGATGGAATGGATGCAAGTTATTGCATCACCTGTAAAGCATCACTTCACTGTTGCTATGGAGACAGAAGTGTGTTGTACTCTGGGGGCGTGGCTAAGTGTGGAGGAAAACAAACCCTGTTTACTTTCACCTGATCTTTTCACAACAAAAATTAAGAGAAATTAAGCAGGTTTAGCTGTTTTTATTAGTGAAAATGTAAAGTTACTCGAGGCTCATACACAACACCTGCTGGTCTGATATTAAAGTTACAGTAACTCTGCAGTCCACTGGAGCGAAACAGCCTGGAAATGGAGTAAGAATTCCAAACATTATCAACATTAAGCTTAAACTGCTACTTTGATAACGACAGCAAAAGAGACAGATCTGTGGCCAAGATGGTTTTGTGATGAGATGAGAAGATGAAGAAAGAGAGTCAGAAAGAAAGAGAAAAAACCTCAGGAAGAGAGAGAGAGAGTTGATGAGATCAAAGCATTAATAGCACCGCTTGTGCCATGATGTCATTAGATTAGATTTGTATTGAAAGTTGTAGCAGCTGAAACTGTATGTAATTATGCAAATGTGAAAACAAAGTGAACCTGGAGCACTTTGCGTTCACAATGTGTGTGATCAGCTAACTGCACTGCAGATTTAAAAGGGGTTATAACATCACATTTTTTATTATAAGGTCCACTTATAATAGTACAGCTTTTTGAACTGCAATTCACACTCATTATCCATTAAAATTAAACGCCTCGATTTTTAGCACTTTGCCTTTAAGAAGCGCCTATTAAATATGTGAAAGAAACAACAGTATCTCAGTTACCCAGGTTTCCTGTCGGTCCAGTTTAGTAGCATCTCTATCATGAGACATTCTGAAGACAATTAGCGCAGAGTCTGAAATGATTCTTTAAGGTTCTGAGTTTTGGAAACATTACAATATATATCTTCAGTACATCCAGCTTATGTCTTAAGACCAAAGAAAATTAGCCGTTTGATGAACTGATTAGAAGTGGTGATTAACTAAACTGTGCTTCTAGTTAGTGAGGCAGCAGACAGGGTTTGTGTGAAGATTGGTTGGAAATGATAAATGAAACAATAATCCTTCAGCGGCTCTCAGGTCGAGGTCTGTGGCCTCATATTAAAGCTCTCAGTCCACTGGTTCTTATAAAGGTCGAGGCAGAAATAATAATCAGTCAGAGTCTCTGCGGCTGCTGTTCAAAATACACAAATGTGTGCCTGGAATCGTAAAAAAGAAGACAAAATCTTCTTATGCCATGTGTACGCAAGCTTTCCCTGCATGCAAGTGTAATCCAGGGTAATGCTGTGGAGATTACACACTCTGTCCCAGCTGACACACACACGCACACACACACACACACACACACATACACAAACACGCACACACACACACTCTCTGTCCCAGCTGACACACACAAACACACACACACACACACAATGAGCTAGTAAGAAACTAGGCACACAAAGTTAAGCATCTTTAAATGTCTGGGTGCAAATATTTCTATTAGCCTGCCAGGAAACTTATTACTTTTAGCATTTATGAGAAATAAATAATTCCTGGATCAATAAATGTTTGTGAGGTCAGAAAAATAA
>JBAJNP010015085.1:0-10306 GCA_036877545.1 Yasuhikotakia modesta | reverse complement strand
CCATATTCCTGATTATAAGAACAACATAACTGACATCATTGTTCACATGAGAAAGGCCGTAAAAGAGCCTGAGAACATGAGTAAATCCTGGTTAGAGTGGCTAGACAGCTCTTTGGGAAACTGGAAATATTGGCTAATCAATACTCTCATACCTGTTATGATTGTGATTTTATTAAGTTTAATGTGTATTGCCATGTCTTATTCAGTGCTTCTCAACCACAGCAAAACAACTTGTTGATGCTAGTGTTAATGTGCAGATGATAAAAATGGATGTAATCAGAGTTGAAAGAAATTATGAGAATGATGATGACAGTGAAGAGGAGTAAGGAGTGAGATAGAATGTTGTAGACAACCTGCTTAGCGAAAATCAGACATGTCTATGTGTCACAAAAAAGCGTGCTTTTTCATATGTTCTAATTAATGATCATGTATGCGAAAATCGAGGGAAGAGCATATATGTGAAAAGGTTTTAGAACACTTTCCTTATGATAAAAAATTGTCCTGTCATAAGGTTGTTACAAGTACAAAAAGGGGGAAGTGTGACGGAAAATTTTTATTCTTTAGTTATGATTAATGCTTATGCATACCAATCTGAATTAACACTTGAATTACTGTTTCATCTTAACATTTTAAATAACTGTTTCATCCTATGTTAAGGCCATATATTTTATGTCTAGATACAGTCTGTAGCAGTAGAGCGGAACAAGCTGAGCCTAATGGTGTGGGGAGTTGTTCAAGAGGGAAATGTAGCATATTAAGAACAATGCGACCTCAGTAATGCTGGTATGGGAATCACGAGGGCTGAAGGTGATAAGGGACAGTATAAGAATGGGAGGTAAAGAAGAGAGAGTGTTCCGCTCTCTTCAGATTGTATCATTATCATTCTGTTTTGAGCTGATTCTGCTTGCAAGCAATAAAATCTTATTAATCATGTGCGTTTTATTACAATAGACAACCAGCAGCCTGTCTACTCAGGGCATGGAGTAGCTGTCAAACTTGGACACCTCATTCAGCTTGCGGAAGTCATCCTCCTCGATGGCTGATTCACCCCAACCACTGTATAGGGGCCCTGTGATACAGAGACATAAACGGTGAGCAGGCACAGGTCGGGACAGGCAGCTATCAGTCAGAAACGTAAGGCAGGCAAGGGTTAGGGCAGGCAGCAAACATGACATGACAGAAAATGAGAACACAGGAAACAGGAAGTGCAGAGGGAGCGCATGTTATTATTCAGGCGAGGGCTCCCTCCCATGCTGGCGTGGTGGCATGGATCATGGCGTTACAATTTTACTATTAACATGCTTACAAACTCCTATGTTCCGCTTCATTGTATTTGTTTCCTGCTCTGTCACAGCAGTGAGATGTTATAGCTGCCATCTCTGCTTGTAATATCCTTTACAAAATGACAAAATCAGACCCAGTAGTTTAAAATAAAATTATAAATCACTACTACCAGCGCTACGTTTGTATCTAGGAAAGTTACAAATTCAGCTATATTGTGCCAAAGGAGATTTATTGTGCCCTCTCAGCTAAGCCTGGTTTCACCTAAGGTTTAATATACTTCAGTGAAGTTTTGGATTCTTGCCACTGTCACTCCATTGACTTACTAGGCTTACTGGGATACTGCTGACATATACTTATATCTTAGGATTCTTTAATCATTCAGTTAATGTAATCATTCTCACATATCATATTACTATTTTGTTTTGTGTGTATTGTGTGTATTCCATGGTGCTATTGCAAATCCTTTATATTCTTGTCCAATAAGAATTGAACAAAATAGTTGCAATAATACCATATATCATGTAGAATGTCTGAATTTTTGTTCAATTCCTATGAATCTCATAATTACAATCTACCGATTTCCATATTTATCTTAGCATTTTGCATAAAGATAAAGCAATGTAATATTGTAAAAAGCGCTATATAAACAAGCTGCTTTGAGCAGTGCATCATTGTAGAAAGTGCCATTGTCACGAATTCCGTCCCTGTGGCTCCCTCTACTGGTCGTCAGTGGAAACGGTCACCAGAGTTTTAAAGACTGCATTTTCCATTTCCCCGCCCATTCCAGGTTGCATCTATTGAAACCTGTTTCATGAACTCATTACGAAGTCTACTTTTGCCTACCAAGCTATTCTAAGCGATTTACCTGTGTTGCTTTTTAGATTATTGACTGGATTGCTTACTTTCTCTCTATTGTTCTCCGTCTGCCCTTTGGACAGTGCTTTGTTTACTGATTACCCCTTTTGTCTACTGCCTGCATCGACCCTTTGCCTGGTATTGTTTACTTTCTTGGATTTCCTTTGTTGCCTCTCTTTACTGTGTTTTGATCTGTGCCTGTTAACACTGAGTGGTTTAAGAAATACTACATATGGATCTAAGATTTCTGACTCTTCATTACAGCTATATAAATAAAATTTAAAGCCATCATGCCTCCTTGCGTTAAAATTAATTTGCAGGGGTTATTTTACAAAATGCCACATATGTCCCTTATATACATACATGCAAGACAAGTACCAATACCCTGGGTCCACACCTGTGTATTCTTTAAGTAGACATTTGTTTAAATAGCAACATTAATCCAACCATGTAAGAAGCACTGTTTATGTTAAAATGTTTTTGTATTGTATTGAAAGCAACAAATGTGGATGATAGATCGGGAGAATGCTATAATCTCTATCTGAATTTTGATGGTAAAAAATGTAAATGATAAAAAAAATGATAAAAGACAAGGCCAAACACAGACTGGAAAAAAGCAGGCAAACACAATTGTGATTAAATACCAGATAGGGGTCAGGGCAGGCAACAATCCAAGAGCATTAACCAGAAAACAAGCAGAGTCCAGGGGCAGGCAGAGAACAATCAGAAACAGATAAGCAGTCCAGGTAATAATGAGAAAGCAGTCAAATGAAAAACGCTCAGAATAGACAGCCAGGGAAAATCTAGACTTAGCAATGAGTCCAAAAAACAGGTGAGTATATATAGAGACTGATTGGGAAATTATTAAAAATAGGCCAACAGCTGGGAAGGGCATGGTCCAGGTACGGGCATATGGGAAATGTAGTCCTAGTATTTAGGTGATGCCTTCCACTGGCGGCCAGTAGAGAAAGCCACAGGGACTGGATTTGTGACACCATATTCTTAATATTCTTCTTAATATTATTCATATTATTATTATTCTTGGGTGAATAAATGTATTAGATGTTTGTAAAGGGTGTACCTCAATCCAATGCATGTTGCTCTTTTTTCTGTCCATGTGAAGGCATGAATCACCTGTGCAGGTACAAGTAAGGCTTTACCAGACCACACCCAATGAAATCAGGTCTTCCAGTTTGTTTACATTTTAACTATCGGCCTCAAATCATTGCATTTTATTGGCTTAAGTTTTGGTTGAATTAACTCAGTAATGTGAGTACCAGTAATGTAGTTTCTGTGTCCGATTTAATAATTATATCTTTTAGGTAGTCTTAATAAATTGTGTTAGAATAAAACATGACTGTTTACATCATGTGCAATACATGGAGACTTTGGTCTCCACATCATTACACATTGTTACTGTAAATGGTTTAAAAGGTGAAGATTTAGTATGTTTTACCTGATTTTACTTTTTAAATTCAAGAAACTTAGTAGTGGAAATCCCCTGTGTTTCCTGACATTGTATCCTGTTGCTTTGCTCTGGAATGCATTTTGCAGGTCTATGCTTGCCCAGCTATCATCTTGTTCTGTTTTCTTGGTATTAGGCCTATTCACAATTAAACAAAACACACATACACACACAGATTTTATACAGTGTGTTGTTTAGTACATTATAAATACAAATACACTTTCACTTGAAAACTCACTTAAAACCGTACTCTAGTTATTATTACAAAGCAAGACAACTACAATGCTTTGTTTTGAAATGTTCATATTCTTGGAGTTTTGTGTTTTTTCCTCTTATTTGAACTTATTGGACTTATTGGAACAACAGTGGTGCACATACTACACAAGTATGGTGCATAAGTATTTTTAGAGAGCTTAAGCATGTTGCTGTGGGTACTCTGAATCAGAATCAGAAACAAATTTCTTGCCAAGTACAGTAAAGGGCACTCTACAGTACTAGGAATTTGTTTTGATGTAAGGTGCAACACAAAATACAAGCAACAAGATACAGGATACATATAAGAGACAAAAGTGCAAAGGGGAAAGAAACAGTCCGTTTTAAAGTGCAGTGTGCACTTGATGGGGGTGGGGTTGGTTTGTGGGGGTTCACCAAGGGGTTGGGCTACTGCAGCAGGGAAAAAGCTGTTCTTGTGGTGAAAGTTCCTGGCCCTGATGGACTAGAGCCTCTTGCCAGAGGGGAGGGGCTGAAATGCAAGTGCATGACCAGGGTGAGAGGGGTCTGCAACAATCCTGGCTGCATGTTTCATGGTCCTGTAGCCGTATAGGGACTGGAGTGACGGGAGGCGGCATCCAATCTCCTTCTCAGCTAAGTGAATGACTCGCTGCAGCTTAGCCTTGTCCGTGGCTGTGGCTGCAGCGAACCAGACTGTGATGAAGGAGGTTAGGATAGATTCAATGATAGCAGTGTAGAAGTTAACCATCATCTTTACAGGGAGATGAATCTTCCTCAGCTGCCGTAAGAAGAATATCCTCTGCTGAGCCTTCTTGGTGAGGGAGACAATGTTCTGCTCCCACTTAAGCTCCCTGGTGATGGTGGTTCCCTGGAAGTGTAAGAAATCAACAGGGGGCACCAGGGTGTTTAAGAGGATGATGGGTGGGTGCGGGGCTGAGTCCTTCCTGCTGTCTTGAGAGCGTTGAGCACCAGGTTATTATTGTTGCACCAGGACACCAGACAATCCAACTCCCTTCTGTAGGCTGACTCGTCTCCATCTGAGATGAGGCCGACCAGGGTGGTGTCATCAGAGAACTTCAGGAGCTTGACAGACTGATGTCCCGATGTGTAGCTGTTGGTATACAGGGAGAATAATAGAGGAAAGAGGACACAGCCTTGGGGGGGATCCAGTGCTGATGGTGCGGGAGTCCGATACATGCTTTCCCAGCCTCATAAATTGCCGCCTGTCTGACAGGAAGTCTGTAATCCACCTGCACAGTAAGTCCGGCACGTTTAGCTATGAGAGCTTATCTCGGAGCAGGGATGGGATGATAGTTTTGAAGGCATCGTCATCCTGAGGACTCCAGATGCTGGAGGATGAAGTGGAGGGCCATGTTTACAGTGTCGACTGCAGATCTATTGGTTCTGTAGGCAACATGCATGAGATCCAGTAGGGGGTCTGTGATGTCCTTGAGGTAAGACAAGATGAGGCGCTCAAATGTCTTCATGACTACAAAGGTCAGAGTGAAGGTCAGAGGTCTGTAGTCATTAAGTCCTGTGATCCTCGTATTCTTGGGGACTAGGATGATTTGAAGCAGGCTGGGACATGGCAGGACTCCAGTAAGATGTTAAAAATGTTGGTGAACACTGGAGACAGCACAGTGCTTTAGGGTGGAGAGGGAGTCTATCTGCTCTGTATAGTTGAAAACCGCTCAGCTGAAGTGCAGAGTCCGGTATGCGTTCACACAGCCACAATTTTGTGAAGCACACAACGAGGAGGACAAAAGTCTCTATTTCCACTGAGCAGCAGTGTCATCTCGTCAATTTTATTACAGAGCGAGCGCACATTAGAGAGAAACATTCTGGGGAGTGTGGTGCGTAAGCCACCGGTCGGAGCCAGAAAAGTCGAGAATAGGTCCACAGGATGGTAGCGCTGATGTTCGTGATATCATCCTTGGAGTAAGATTAGCAAAAAATATGATAAAACATGCAAAGAGACATAGAAGAGTGCACCAAAACACGGAGATGGCCATCCATGGCACCATCTTGATGAAAAAAAGCCTAATTAAAATTAGCCTGAAAGGCTAATGCCAACTCCATGAAATATTCCTGATATTCAGATTTGTTGCATAACAATATCAGTTTGTACACAACTTTAAAAATGTTTCTTTAGGTCTCACCAACATTAAACATTTGGCTAGATCCTTGTTATTTAGCAACCCTTCAATGCTAATGTACCTCCTTCTATAGTACAAGTAGTGGACCAGGGCAATTAGGTCTCCTGCAGCTTTCAAAATAATATTGTTTAAATGCATTAGTAAAGCGCTGTCACTAATTAAAATTGTTAGCTGGCATATTTTCTCAAATGTTCTGGTTATGGATTTTTATTAAAAACACTAAACCTTTTTAATGTCAGTGATTAATATTCAATTCTTTCCTTTAGTAAAGAAGACATGAGGTCTTCAGAGGTTTTGAGGACAGTTCTTGTAAACCTTAAGCCTTTTGAATGTGGATGCAATCCATTATCTCCAGCCAGACCTGGTCTAAACTGCCCTCCAGACAGGAAAATGAAACACCAGCCTTACCACTGACTTTGCACTCTTATAATTGCAAAAGCAAATAGAGTAAAACAAGCTAGAATTACTCATACTTGCTGGGCCATTAAAATGTGCAGTTTCTGACATTTTACATTGAAATTTCAAACAAAAATTCATTTACATTTATTTGTTTAGTGCTTTTTCTGTAAGGCTGCTTACAGAAAAGCAAAGATTGTAGTCTGAAATCCAAGATCAACAATATACAGTGTTTCAACACGAATGAGACGGTTCTTTGTTTGACAGATTGCAAAATGTGCAAAACATGGCAAGAACTTGCCTTAAATAACCTCTGGTGATTATGTCATAGGAATTCTGAGGCTAAAAAAATGTGTCTTCAGGTTATTTTGGATTAACTTTGTTCATTGAGTGCCCACAGTGCAGCCTTTTGTTTCCACTTTTTCAGGTAACAGGGTTACCAGCAGGTATCCTGAAACGTTCCTCATCATTAAACTACACTCGATGCTGCATTTGATAATGCAAATAGGAACGACAATACCAACATCACACTGGAACACCAGGTTGTGTGATGTGTGCACAAACACTGAACAGGTGTTTGGGTATATTGACATGTTAACCTGGAGTAGCATGGACATCCAAACTGTAAAAACTGTGTGGTAAGAATCAGCCTGCTGCATGACACACTGATTACAAAGGAAAACCTCTTACCAGAGTCCTAGAAGATGCCCCTAGCTGGGCCAACAGAGCAAGTAAAAAGCTGGTCTGACTTACGCCACTGGCTAGTGCAGTGAATGTAAGTCTAAAAGCATGAACTGGACAAAGTAAGTGAAAACTTTTCTTTTCCAGCATAGCAAATTGCAGAGGACAAAAGGATTCATAAATGACTGGATGTACAGTTAAGAATGGTAGAGGGAGCCCTAGTGCTCAGAATGTAGCAGTTTCTGCTACATAAGCTGGAAGCCCAGCATGCCTTAGCTGGTCCCATTTAGGGGACAGCCATGAAGGTTAGGCTACAGCTCTATTCAGATATAAGACATTGTATCTTGTGACTGAGACAGAAGGCCTTGTTGATTGCAATTGCCCACAAAAAGCCATCAAGTAGGAACATCAGATCTGACAACCTTCCCTGGTCAGCCAGTGAGGCGCTATAATGCAAGACTCTTGTTAGTGAACCTTGGCTAAGGCTCCTGGGAGCAGAGCAAGTGGGGAAGAAACATCCAGAAGTCCAGGCTAAGGCAAGCTGGTGGTGTCAGAGAGAAATACATGAGACATTGCACATTATTTTAAGAAACAAAGAGGGCTTAGTTAAACCTCTGCTTGGTTAAACAAAGAATTGGTATTTTGGGGTAGAGTTTTTATTTATTGTATATCATAGCCTGCCTGGACAGTAAGTCTTCTCCCTTATCCATATTTTCCTATCTTGGCATATAAATTGCCCTCAATAAAAATAAATTGTCTTGTGCCTAAAGTAGTAACAGCCATACTAGCCAGTTCAGGCAAATAGAGTCTGCCGTGGTGACTTATATATAACCCTAATCTGGATTTGAGAATGGCCCTTGGATTAAAATTCCTGGCTCTGAGCCACAACTGAAATGTGCAGCATTCCATATGCAGAATTTTCTTTCTCAGATTAATAAGAGAATAAGAGTAAACTTCTCTAAACTACTACTAAGAGTATACTGTAGGGAAAGAAACATTATTTTTCTTTCTGTGTGTGAGCTGCTTCAAATCAGATGGCAGATGATTTGTTAAATTTTCTAGCTAAATATAGTTCAATGCTTGTCTATCTTTATGCACACACAACACTTGCTCTCTCTATCCCTTTGTCTTTTTTTAGAGGACTGCTGACTTCCAGCTGCTTGGAAAACAGGTGACTAGATGACGTACACTGGATCCTTGTGAGGGCAGAATTCCTTATCACAGACACATTGGCCTGGGTAATGACGAAAAACTCAGACACATCCACCAAGTCATTTACTTAAAAAAAATAAGCAGTTACCCAGAGGGCTGAAGCATTTTTAAAAAACGTAATGTGTTTGGCTTCTGTTACAGATTTTGCATGGGGTGTAGGGCTCATAGTTATGTCAGGTTTACACAAGGGGTGGGTCTTGACAGTGTTCAGGGAGTGTTTAATCTGTATTTAATGTTTTGAGAGACAAAATTGTTACATACAGCTAAACATTGCAACTTTACTGTACGTACAAAAAAAGTACAGTGCAGCCTTTGTGGGCTTTAGTGTGCAGAGTGGGTCAAAGGACAAGTTAAAGTTTTAGAGTCAAATTGATAAATCTGTTTTGTTTTAATAAACTGAAGCCTAAAATGTATTAGGGCACTAAGTACTAAAAATGCGAAGGGCCTTATTTTCTTTAGGATTATTATCATCATCATCAGAACCCAAACACAAAGTGTAATTGTTTTCCTTAAGATTACAATTTATTGGTCTGATTACTGAAAGTGATCGTACCTGGGGCCTAATTTGTAACGTGAGCATGTATGCAGACCATCCTGGCGATTTATATAGGTGACCACCGCTGTACTGTTAGTGCGAACGAGCACATGGTGGTGTAAGAGGTCTGCAACAAAATGTAAAAAAACATCTCCAGACAATTGATATACCTGGCGACCTTCCCAAAGACCTCGGGCTGGGTGGCCACTGATGGCTGTCCCCCATCCGGTAAGGGATGCATGGGTTGCTAGAGATGCATACCTTTTTATTTACCATGGGAATTCACTACCGTGCTCATCATCAGTGTTTACATTCCACCCAGCGCAAATGCCGGTGATGCGCTCTGCAAACTGCAGAACGCTAACCCGGATAGGCTGTTTATTGTTGCTTGAGATTTCAATCATGCAAATCTCAAGTCAGTGCTCCCTAAATTCCATCAGCATATGGACTTTGCAACGAGGGGGAAAAACATGCTGGATGTTGTGTATACAAACATTACCGGCGTGTATCGGGCGGAGCCCCACCCCCACCTCAGCTACCTACTCAAACCACATCTCTGTTATGCTAATTCTGGCCTACAGACCGCTCGTCAGACGATCAAAACCAGCAGGTGAAACCTGGCCGGCAGGAGCCATCTTTGCTCTTCAGGACTGTTTTGAGCACACTGACTAGCACATGTTTAGGGAAACAGCAACTGACGGCAACTCCACTAACTTGGAGGAATATGCATAATCAGTGACCAGTTCATCACCAAGTGCATTGATGACGTCACTACCTCCAAGACTATCACTACACGCTCCAACCAGAAGCCATGGATGACTGCAGAGGTGTGTGTGCTACTGAGAACCAGAGACTCCACCTTCAGGGCAGCCGACAAAGCGGCCCTGAGAACTGCAAGGGCCAAACTGTCCTGGGCTATCAAAAAGGCAAAGCGCGCACACGCTCAGAAAATCCACAGCCATTTCACGGCCAGCAGAGACATACGGCGCAAGTGGCAGGGCATCCAGACCATCACCAACTACAGGCCGACTCCACCAGCCTGTGACAGTGATGCCTCCCTTCCTAATGCGCTGAACGACTTCTACGCTCGGTTAGAGGCACAAAACGGTGACAATGAGGAAGAACACCCCTGTGTCTAACGACAGCTGACGTGAGAAAGACTCTATGCAGAGTAAACCCGCTGAAGGCTGCTGGACCAGACAACATTCCTGGCAGGATGCTCAGAGGATGTGCGGACCAACTGGCTGATGTCTTCACGGACATCTTCAACATCTCTCTGAGCAGCACCGTAGTTCCAATGTGCTTCAAGGCCACCACTATTGTTCCCATGCCAAAGAAGTCTCCAGTGTCCTGCCTCGATGACCACTGTCCCGTTGCCTTTCATCGGGGATCATCGGGGTCTCTCTCCCCTCTGTTATGGACATCTACACCTCACGCTGCATCCGGAAAGCCACCAGCATTGTGGCTGACCCCACACACCCCTCCCACTCA
>JBAJNP010015084.1:0-10308 GCA_036877545.1 Yasuhikotakia modesta | reverse complement strand
TATCCGGTTTATGTACTATGCAGGTGTATGTTAAATTGTATGTTCAGTGCAGGTGTATGTTCAGTTATATGTACAGTGCAGGTGTATGTTCAGTTATATGTACTGTGCAGGTGTATGTTAAGTTGCATGTATAGTGCAGGTGTATGTTCAGTTATATGTACAGTGCAGGTGTATGTTCAGTTATATGTACAGTGCAGGTGTATGTTCAGATGTATGTACAGTGCAGGTGTATGTTAAGATCTATGTACAGTGCAAAATGTAACTTTCAAAAAGCTGCTTAAACAATTTCATCGTGTATTTTCTGTGTGATGCTTGACTTTTGCTTCCACATATTTTTTTCTCTGCATCATGCAGTACCTCTGAAAGTGTACACTCAGGCATTTATTTTGCAGTTATATTTAGAGACCTCAGGGATGTGATTTTGCTGGAACAGCAGCGCAGAAGAGTGATTTAATCTTCAGATATCACATAAACTCCCATGATGTCCTCCTGTAATTTTCTCATCTGTTTCATACCTTCTGTTTTGTTATGTTTGCATTAACTGGAAATGGTCAGAGTTCAGCAGTGTCCTCATTCAGCCCTGTGCGTGTTTGAGCACTATCACACACACACGGTTTTACAGCGGAGAGAGCTTATTGACTGAGCTGCGAATTATTCAATTATTCATAAATGCGGTCTCTCCGCCTGGACTTCCTGTGGACTAACCCCGAGCCAGGTTACCATAGTGACAGGTGGAATCCTGGGGTAGTACCTTGTTAATGCATGAGTGACACACAATTGTGGTTCTCCTGTAACTTTGAGATATGTTGTTGTTTTCCCTCTGCATTCCTCTGTGTTTTACAGATTCTTTGCTCTAAACAGAATATTCCTTCCTGTGTTTCTCCCAGGGGTCTCTGTGCACATATCTGAGCGGGCAGACTGTAGACTGGCTGCACTGCTGTCGTGTGGTGCTTTCTGTAACCCGTGGGTTGTCCTACCTGCACACAGAGATAAGGAGAGGAGGTGAGACACACTTCATATACACACATTTATTCTCCGTTCACACATTTATTCATTTTTTTTGAGATTCCCAAACCAGTATTGCTCTGGATTGCACGCTCTTGCAACATCACACCTCAGGGTTCCACCCAAAATCCCACCGTAACCAATCAAATAAAAGAAACGAAATCCGTTTGATCATTGTTTTCATGATTGATCATCGCTGTCACATATAAGTATGTGAATAAAAGTTAGGAATTTAAACATGCACATGGCTTAAACTTCAGCATTGGGTGTTATGATCCCAGAGCCGCAGTGAGGATGTGAATGTGGGTGTGTTTGCTTTATTTATAGTGTGAGCGTGAGAAAACTGGAAGGCAGGTTCATTAGGACGGGTGTAAATCTTGATGCTTTTTCAGGAGCTTTTTTGGTCTGTGTTTCTATGTGAAAGTCTTTGATGCTGTTTTTCTAACTGAGTGTCAGAAAGTGCATGAAAATGAAAAGAACAAACTTTGAGACAGGAAAGGACATAAAGATCAAGGGGAGAGAGATTGTGAAGAGAGAAAGTGAAGAGGGAGAAAGTGTTTTTATCTTCAGTGCGACTGTTCTGATACATCCTGAGGAAAGATACACACACACACACACTGTTAACAGTTAACAGCCTTTTACTGTCCATAATAATTGTCCATTATAATGGTTATTAATATCAAACAAATATGTACTGAATATATCTTTCTTTCATTATACTGGTTTTGCAAAGTGGTGAAAGCCGCAATATAACATCTGAGGCCAAGCATTACAGTAATAGCAACTTGCCTGAGTTAAATCTCTATTAGATTGCCATCATCTCATGTTTTGCTGCTTTGTTCAGCAATTTATTCTGTAATGGATGCACAAGTGGGTTCTATTGCCCCCTGGTGGCAATTATATTGCAATCAGCCCTCTAATTTATTCTCTCCTATCTATTCATCTGTCTCTGTTACCACCCCCACCCCTTTCATTTTTCATACTCATTTTCTCCTTCCTTCCTCTTATTGTTAGATGTGTATAAACCTGCCGTGTCCCATCGGGATCTAAACAGCAGGAATGTGCTAGTGAAGGCTGATGGCTCGTGTGTCATCAGTGATTTCGGACTTTCCATGATTCTGACTGGAAAAAGATTATCTGGAGGCAGAGATGAGGACAATAGTTTCGTCAGTGAGGTCAGCAAACAGCAACCCTGATTGGTCTGAAAATTCAGTCCTAATATTTTAGACAATACTGTCAAAAAGCCCCTTTACCACAGCAATCCTTATAAATTAATCCTGGGAAATTACTAGAATTACTTTACACAAATGTGCTGTTTACATGTTTTTTTTTTTTGCCTTTTTACCAGTTATATATGATTCACATATCAGTATAAAAAACTGTAAGCTGTCATGTCAATACCTGAGTAAATTCTAGAAGCTGCTGTTATGTTTAAAAACATGGGAGAGTTTGACTTCCATATTTTTGTTAATGTTTTTGTTTTTGTGGCAAACATTTACATTCTTTAAGTTGCTATTGACTAAATAAGATCGTATTAAAAACAACTGTGGGGGAAAATGGTGTCGCTACATTCAAAGGCAAGAACAGTATGTGCCCCTAAATAAACAGTAAATTATACACAATCTGCATCACAATGTTATGATTGGTCCATGTCAGACTTCTTATGTTAGAATATTCTTTAACATTAATCCTGTTTACATCATAACAATAATTTACTGATAATATTACAACTTCTCATACTGGAAAATTGCCAGAAAATATTTAGTGGTATTTTTGTGAAAATTCACACATGATTGCATAGCAGCAATTTACCGTTAATTTAGCAGTAAAGACTGCATGTGTGAAAGAAGCTTTAAACAAGTCTGTAATATATTCCTTAGGTGGGTACGGTGCGGTACATGGCCCCGGAAGTGCTGGAGGGGGCTGTGAATCTGAGAGACTGCGAGTCTGCATTGAAACAGGTGGATGTTTATGCCCTGGGTCTGCTGTACTGGGAGACCTTCATGCGATGCTCTGACCTTTTCCCGGGTACCACACTTGCCACACACACACAGATCTCTCTGTGTCGCAGCTGCTGTTTGTTCTTATTGCATTTCGTCTGTCGCATCAGGTGAGACTGTGCCAACCTTTCAGATGGCTTTTCAGGCAGAGGTGGGCAATCACCCCACCATAGAAGACATGCAGGCGCTTGTGTCACAAGAGAAAGGAAGACCAAAATTTCCAGAAGCTTGGAAAGAGAACAACCTGGTGAGAAATTAAAATGTGAATGCTAACATACAGCACATATATACAACTATAATATACAATCATGTGTTATGTGTGTGTTTGTGTGTGCGCGTACGCATGTGTGTTTGTGTGCATGTGTGTGTTTGTGTGTGTATGTGTTTGTGTATGTGTTTGTGTGTGTGTTTGTTTGTGTGTGTTATGTTTGTGTGTGTGTGTGTTTGTGTGTATGTGAGTGTGTGTGTTTGTGTGTGTGTGTTTGTTTGTGTGTGTGTGTGTGTGTGTGTGTGTGTGCGTTTGTTTGTGTGTTGCACAGATGGTCCACTCTCTGAAAGAGACGATAGAGGACTGCTGGGATCAGGATGCTGAGGCCAGACTCACAGCTCAGTGTGCAGAGCAGAGACTCACTGAACTGCTTCTTATCTGGGAAAGAGAGAAATCAGTCAGCCCTGCTCTCAACCCTAGCACTGCAGTGTATAACCACAGGTAATCAATAACTCACCACTGCAGTGTATAACCACAGGTAATCAATAACTCACCACTGCAGAGTATAACCACAGGTAATCAATAACTCACCACTGCAGTGTATAACCACAGATAATTATTTACTCACCACTGCAGTGTATAACCACAGATAATTATTTACTCACCACTGCAGTGTATAACCACAGATAATCATTTACTCACCACTGCAGTGTATAACCACAGATAATCATTTACTCACCAGTGCAGTGTATAACCACAGATAATCATTTACTCACCAGTGCAGTGTATAACCACAGATAATCATTTACTCACCAGTGCAGTGTATAACCACAGATAATCATTTACTCACCACTGCAGTGTATAACCACAGATAATCATTTACTCACCAGTGCAGTGTATAACCACAGATAATTATTTACTCACCACTGCAGTGTATAACCACAGGTGATCAATAACCAATAATTCCTGCTAACTAATGATTACTAATGAACCAATAAGTGGTAATCTTTTATTTTCAACAGTATATATCTAAAAATTAATTAGCACAGTGGATTACTGTCACAAATTCATGTGTCATTATTTGTTGTCACTTGAACTGTGCAAAATGTTTGCTTTCTAGAAACTTCTCAACAGGACAACAGTCACCTAAGGTGGGTTCTTACCTCGAATATTCATCTACACATACTGAAGACCACGTTACCTCTGTGGACCCAACATCAGTGGAGGGGCTTAATCCTGCAGAGAGGAACAGGAACTGCATCAACTACGAATGGCAACAGTCTCAGTTACACCCATCTGGCACAGAGAACTCCTCCCCCACCCCTGTGTCAGAGTCCTGCATTACCCATCAGCCTCCACCAGGGGGCAGTAGTGGCCACCTCTGTGTTCAGCTGACTCAGGAAGACCTGGAGACATTAAAACTGGACCCACGTGAAGTCCAAAGAAACCTGCGAGAAAGCTCTGATGAGAGCCTAATGGAACATTCACAGAAGCAGTTCTGTTCTTCAGAAATAGTGGCCTCACACAGCCCCCTTTACCCCTTTATTACCATGCCAGCTGAAGCGTCAGGGTCACAGGGTTCCAGCCGCAATACTGACACCCCTATAACCATCTTACCCAAACAGCAAAACATTCCTAAGAGACCAAGTTGCCTAAGCCTCCACGCTAAGCCTTCTGGGAAATCATCCACCTCCTCGCTGCGAATGAAGTTTGGAAAACTTGCCAAGTCCAATCAGAGAAAAGTGGAGATGGGCGTGGCTAAATCTAGCACAGTGAACGCAGCTCAGGAGGGCCAACTGATCACCACTGCCAACAATGAGGCTGCAGTAGCGGTGAGTAAATATGCGACCGAAGTGGTGCATGAATCAGCTGATGTAGTGAATGCAGCCAACAGCACAGAGGTCTGCTGGAAAGGTGCCGTGAGTTCAGAGGACTTCACCTTCAGCCCTGATGAGCAAGAGCCTCTTCTGAGACGAGAGACGTGTCCTGACAACGCAAACATTAACAACAGCAATAACAACAATGGAGAGGGAGATGGTAAGGATGGAGGGGAAGGAGGAGAAAACAATGAAAATGTTGAGTCGACAGGAGAAGCTTCATCTGCCTCCAACCTGGAGCCTGTTGCACTGCCGGATCCCTGTCCTGCCCCATCCATGGTTCCTCCACAGGCCCAGGATCAGACCCGTGGGGAGGCTCTGCTCAGACAGAACCGTGTGCGCAGACCCGAGAGGCCCAACTCACTGGATCTGTCCATCACCACACTGCCTTTACTAGGTGAGTATAGAAAGGATTTAAGTATAACTTTATATCTCTTTAAAATTGTTAGAGCTCAGATTACATGTAGATGGTTACTAGAAAGAGGATAATAATTTATTAAACAGGAGAATATCATACATAAGAAATGAGCAATAATACCTCAGAATATCTGAACACTGCATAATGAGAAAACAGTGAAAGTAAAGTTTTTAGGATTGTAACATAACTTCACATTTTAAAAACAGTAGATGGCAGTAGAGATGTGACAGTTATAGATTGTATCTTTACTTGTGCTTTTTCAGTAACTGTGTCTCCATATTAATAATAGTATATAAGTCTATCGTATTGTAGTATTGTTTCAGTTTTGATCCTATAGTATCATGAGTTAAATGAACTAAAACAGTTTATACTGATAATAACTGAAACTATGTTATGTTCTCACAGGAGGCAGAATTGATGGAGACGTGACTGAAGGATCAGGAGATAAAATCAGGAAGCGAGTGAAGACACCTTATGCTCTGAAGAAGTGGCGTCCTGCCAGCTGGGTCATCACCACGGAAACAATGGATGCTGAGGTCAACAACAACAGCCATCACCGGGCTCAGAATCAGGCGGGTACCAGCAGACCCAAATCGACCTCAGATGTATATTTAGGTGGTCGGGGAGGCTCTCGCTTTTCCACAGATCCCAATGATTGTGACTTTTGAACTTTGACCTCACAATGACCTCACAAAACAGGCTAAAATTCTATAGAATCAAACTATACAGTTCTCAAAGTCTGAAGATTTTGGAGGCTGTGGGGACCACATGTGGACAGGGCCGTACACGTGTCTTAAAGTTAACCTCATTAAAAAGCACAGTGAGAGTCTTTACAGAAAAAGAGCTATGCAGCCATCTTTAATGTTCTGTGTTTCTTGGATCAAAATGTATGTGTTTTGTGTTTTCTTTCAAAGATCAGTTGGTCTTCAAGGAATTGATGAGTTTCAAAACCATTAGAAATCATTAATTTCTAAATTTCTAAATTTTCAAAATTCCTATGGCAACAGAAACCTTAAAAATTGTAAGGGAGTTTTAAAATTGTGATTTCCTGAAAAATATAGAATAAATAAATAAAGTACAGTCATAAACATTCCCTAGTGCTCAACACTGAAAGTTGCTGTATAGTTATTGCAACCTCTATAAATTTAATTTTACAAATCTATATCCAGAAATCACAGACTTGAGACATATTAAATACTTGAAAAATATTCAATGTGAATTTGGTATCTTATGTGGTGTGACCCAAATTAATCTGTCTGAAAGGTGACATAGCTTTAATCTTTCACCCATGTAGACCTGCAGTAAGTTTACGTTGTAGATTGATTTATGTTATAGATTTGATTTATGTTGGAATGTCACTGTTGTTTCTGTGTGAGTCTGTGGACACAGCATGTAGCTCCTTTGAATGCTGTTGTGTGTGCAAAAGCTGTTCCATGAAACACAACATTTCTCTCCTCAGCATCAGCACTCAAGCAAATATTTAGAAATAGTTACAGGCAACATCTGATATAATCAGTCACTTTTGCTGTCTGGACAAGTTTAACTCAGCGACAAAAGACAACACTGYRYKTGTCTRGAATACWAGCTGTTTTWRMTCASCGACTGTGTRWGWYTKGWSWAGTKTRWSTSWGYGTGTGTGTGTGTCTGTGTGTGGGAGTTTGTACAGTGTGTATTTATGTGGGGGTGTGACTCTTCATATTCAAATAGACTTGTTTCGATCATTTGACATAAAACAAGGTCTAATCAGAAAGGTTTTTAAAGGCACAACACATCTCTGGTCTGAAATCTAAACTCATATATTAACAATCTCCGGCATGTGAGTTATAATAAAATGGGCATTGTCATTATAATCATATATCACGTGAACTGACTGTTGCATGCCCCTTCATCTTATAGAGCACAAGATATTTTCACCTGAGTGTGTGTATATTTGCATCTGTATGTATGTGTTTGTGCATGTATGTGAGCGAACGTTGTGACGTCATTCTCCTGTTAAACACAATAATACTCGTGTTGTGGTGAATCATTTTGTTATAACTGAGACATTTTGAAAATGGTTATTTGTATAACAAGGTGCAGACTGTACGTGTATTGTTCTTTACAGATTTTAATTAAATCATTCTTTAAATTTACATTGCCTGAAATGTATTTACATCGTAATGTATGTAAAAAAATGACAAAATGGTAATGCTTCAAAAACTGACGTCATCAACTGGCGCAACGTGAAAGCGTTTATTATTGCAATACGACATTTTGGACGCTAGACGGCGCGCTAAAACACCAAATAACCAAAATAACCAAAGTAATACAATTGCTTTGCAGTTAGTAGTTAATTGTTAATTGAAGTTAATCTAAAATACTTAAAGTCGTTTTTTTAGCATCTTTTCACACATAAGCTACTTGTGAAAACAACATAATAATACATTATAATTTAAATTCATCTTTAGCATCTTTAACTACAACGACTATAAAACTACACACAGTAATGACAAACAATGACGCATGTTCTGTGTTACTTATGCTTTATTGTATTGTCCGCTTTAAAGGTAAATAATTTGGACAATATTTTAATGTGTTTAAATGATTTACAAAATTTACCAAGTATGTGATGCTAGTGATACATTTTTCATCCAAACTTTATAAAAAGGTGTCTGTTAAGTTTAAGGGAGCGCGTTGTGCTGAAGTGATCCGCTTTAGGACGGCTGTCAGCTGTCAGATCTTGAGTTTCTGCTGTTAAACTGAAAGGGGGAGTCGCGCACACAGGCGGTGCTAAGCTGGCACGGATCGGCTCAGGACTCCGGGGATCTGACGCTTATTAAGTGTATCGTCGCAACGGGAACGCGTTACCTAAACTTTAACTGCCTATGAGCCGAGAAAACAAACAAACAAACAGAAGTATGGAGTTGCGAAGATGGTAGGTGACCGGCGTCACTCCACGCTATTGTTTTACTGTAAGAACCGGGAATGCGTCGCCGCGTCTTGTTGTGAACGAGTCACAACCGAGGACTTCACAATGACTGCGTGCATTTCTACAGACATGTTTCCATAGACTGTTTTTAAAAACCAACGCAAGGTGCGATGGCGTCGTCCGCTCAGCCCGAGACGCGAAAGTTCACGCGTGGTCTGAGTAAACCCGGCACGGCGGCTGAGTTGCGGCAGAGCGTCTCCGAGGTGGTACGAACTTCTGTATTAGTGGTGAGTCTCTTACATCTCTCACATTTGCTTTGGATTAAAGTGCGTCTGTTATCCCACTTTTACAACCTTCCTATTACATCCACTGGCATTTATCAGCACTGTGACCTAAATAATGAAATATAGGACAGGACTATTAACATACTCATGAGAGTTTCAAGCTGTAGAAACAGGGCATTAGATTATACTGTGACTTATTATAGATGTATCCTTGTATCTGCATTCACCTATCTAAACATCCTCACACAATCTACGCATTCAGACGGTATGGGACACTTTGACATATCCTGACAGACTCTGACCTATGACCTGCCACCTGTTTAGTGCCCATCAATGCCACCTTCATGTTTTTCACAGCTGTAAACCTCTTTAAAATAGATCATTTTCCACCAGTGGCTCATCACAGACTGTGATTGTATTGGACTGGGGGTGGAAATGAAAAAAAAAAGGCTTTTTAAAAGTTCCAGCTGTGCTCTCTGCTGCTAAAATGACTTTACCAGCAGTTCACAGTTGAAATGTCACCTGCATTACTTCATCAGAACAGCCGAAGGAGTGTCAGGATCTGTCAGAATACAGTCTTTTAATCCATTACCTGTTATGAAAAACCAGAAAATTTCCATCTGGAACTAATAAGAACTCCTTGACCCATCTAATTCCTCCTTAATTCATTTGTTGCCTTACTGAAGCAACACTTGAAAAAAACATAAAGTTTGCCATCCTCCTTTTGTACAAAACAGTGTCCTGTGCCAAGAACTCCATTTAAAGGTCAAAGAATTTCATGGACTTAAAGTGATGCTTTGTTTTGATGCTTTGATGCAATGTTTTTATCTACGTAATTTTTCTCATTTAAACGCATAGAAAATAATTGAGCACCTGATATAAAGGCTGAAGAAAGTTAGAAGAAACCAGGAAGCCTCTGGGGTTGTAATTGTGATTAATTTTCAGTGTGACCATTAGCAAAGAACATTAGCCAGGATTAACAATAGAGGAACACTTCCTGCAGCTGGTGAGCTCCAAGTCTCCCAGCTAAACAGAAAGTCACTGTATTAAAATGTTCCTGTTCTGCAGTTAATAAACGTTCAGTGCAGCCATGTCCTGCTACTGGAAGGACTGTGGCAGGTCAACAGATTTGTGGGTCAATCCACAAGGCACTGATTTGTTGTGTGTTGGATCAGACAAGCGTTTTTCAGTCCAGCTAGTATTGCCATGGTTACGGTTAAAGGATTAGATCTGAAGTTTGCCTCTTTGACATCAATTAAGTTCAGCTTTGTGAGTTAGTGCTGTACATTTTAATGATGGTTTAATAATCAGAAACGCAAACAAACAGGGGAGACAAATGACAGATGATTTATAGTGAAAATTAGTGTGTTTGTGGTAATGGCTGCCACACAGAAATCCTGAGGTCCACTAATAGATCTCAGGGTCATTAATTTCTAATTTGTTTTGATATACAGTACATTTGGTCTTCAGTCAACTGTTTAAACTTCCTGAGATAATATCTTCTACTTATCACTGTTTTCCTTTTTCTCATGTGTAAGTGAAAACCCATCTGATCATTATTTTTATGTCACATTTTAGAGAACAGTTTAGAGGGTGTTCATGGGAAAT
>JBAJNP010015083.1:0-10309 GCA_036877545.1 Yasuhikotakia modesta | reverse complement strand
AATTGATCTGTTAAGTCTTACAAAATGTTTTATCATTTACAATTGACCGCATACTAGATTGATATCTTCCAAGCCCATACAGTTTGTTTTTGACATGAGACACAGGACATGAGACTCACTCTCATCACTGTGAACTCATCTTATGTTGGTTAGTATTATCCCACATATCCTCATTAATTGTTGCTTTGAATTGTTTATTATGAGAACGTTTATTCCTGAATTGTTGTACAGATGTTTGGAATCAAACAATGAACCAGATTATCAAGTTTTTGTTGGCCTCATGTGCTCATGTTTTATAGAAGAGAAAAACAGGTGGTGTTCAAAGGTATCTTGATGGAAAAGTGAGAAAAAACAGGAAGAGTTTAATTGCAATTAGCATTATGTTTTTATTGCACATACAGTGCAATTGCACATACAGAACAGTGTGTTTGGTGATGTCGTACAGTTTGTTATGTGTAATGTGTTTATGATGGTGTTGCATCATTTCCATTAAAATGAGATGTTCTTAGTCATGTTTTGGCTGGTTTTGATGATGTTTTGATGATGAAGATGATGACTTTACATGTTTTTAATCATTACAGGTGCAGACAGTGTCAGAGTAAATAAACTCCAAAAATTCCAATATATAATTAAACTTGTAATTTAACTTAACGTGTAACAAACTGTAATATTTACAAGTTGACTTTATTTTTTACTTATGTTCACTTGTAAAAAAAACATTAATTTTAAAACACTTTAGAATGGCCTACATTTTGTTAAAAAGTTTTAATTCTGTTATTAATTGATACAATTGAACTGCTTTATAGACAAAAACAAGCCACATGCTATTGTGTGTTACAATCTTGCCAAATGCTTCTTCATATGATCTGATTTCAGGCCACTGGTTAATATGGAACTCATCAATATTGTCTCTTTGTGCTGGCTAATTGTTTGCAGTTTAACTCATCTGGATACATAACGGATCAGGTAATGCAATTATCATAGAGGGAAAAACATTTGCCTGCATGGTAGCAAAAGGAAATTGAATCAGAAAACTTGATTTCTGCTCTTTGGTTCTGTTATCATCATAATTATTATAAAAACGATGTGTATATATTGTAACATGCTTCATTTCTAAAATAGTGAAATATAAAAACATTTAAGAGGATCATCTGCAACAGAATAAATAACACCTCACACTAAAGTATCAGACAAGGATGAATATGAAAACCTTAATGGATTTAAACACTCTTCTTTTTTTATTGTTGAACTGAAGGTGTCGGTCTTCCTGCCCCCTTAAATCAGAAATCACTGGCTGAGCAGAGACAGAAAACTGTAATTCTGTAAATGTGTGACCTCAGCACATTTCTAATCACTGTCTCTGCACTTCCACCCAGAGATTTGAGCTTTTTCTTAGCGCTGGCTCTGACTACACACACACACACACACACACACACACCTGAACTGCATTGTAGTGTGTTCACGCACTGGAAAATCTTAACAATTACAACAGTTGTCAGAAACACAAACAGTAAGCATAAGAACCTGTGTTGTTATATAAAGGTTGTTTCCTTGAAATGGTTTTGATGGTCAGTATCTGACAGATGTTAATAGCTGGTGCTGTTTAAAGATAATCTGGAATTCTCTGAATGTGCACACTTGCAAATTAGACATGACAATGTTAAATTAAACGTTGACTGTTCAGTGTTGTCAAACTGAAGTTCAGTCTGGAATATAATAGAAATCATGGCTATAAAACTTTAATATTATTACACAAAACCAATGAGAAGTATTAAGAAGAGCTACAGTCGCTGAGCTAATCATTACAGACATCAGTGATATCTAAATCATTATTATTCTGAACAGCAGGTTTATGTATGAAGAGCCTGTGTGAAACGTACAACCCCTGTATGTACAGAAAATCATCACCATGTTGTTTTATATCTTGCCAGTAGGTGGCCTTAGACGTCCTTGTTAAAATAAGCGCAGAGAAGGCTTTTATTGAATATAAAGTCGTTCATCTCTTTCAGATCGTGAAACCGTCCGTGTAGTTCAGGCTAAATGGCTAAGTTCAGGCTTTTATCTGGCTATGTATTCAGTTTATTCTAATGCTTGGCTTTTACAGCATGAAGCGGTGCAATACTAATAAACACCAAACAATCATGTTTTACTGTGAGGCAACATTTTTACATTTTCCACTTTATGTTGTTTTCACAACATGTTACAACATTTTACACATGTTTATATGTTCTATGTGGAGTGTTACATCTACCTAGCCAAATTTCTTGTGTATGTAAGTATACCTGATCAATAAACCTGATTCTGAAATCACATCTACAGTGTATTTTAGATTTTGTCCCAATATTGTAATATTACACAATACAAGGAACGCTACAGTAAGATTATACTAATGGTGACTGTGCACAAAACGCAAATTTTAACAGCAAAACGTTCAAATACTAAATATGGCTATAACATTCCAAATAGCAAATATTTACATGCCCTAATGTTGAAACTCACCAAGCTTTGATCAAAGTCACAAAGTTGAGCTCACAGCAAATACAAAGTTTTGTCAAAGTTGTAAAGTCAGTTATTTATTTGTATATCCTAAATAGTTTGTTTTACAGCAACAAACTTGCAATCCAAAACATCCAGCAGCAACTGCACATCAGACTTAACTAAATATTAATTTTCAGTCTTTGCAAATGATACACTACACATTATACAAAATAAGTAGCACATTGTGCTGTGAAACCCAGCTAGTGGCAATAATGGGGATTATTGTGATCTCAGAGCTTCCTCAGGACTGAGCCTCTCTCCTCAAAGTACAACTTTCAAAATGTTTTTTTAAAGAAATATTAAAGCAGGATTTAGTTGAACAGTAAAATGAACTGTAAAGTTCTTCCAATGACAATAAAAGCTTCACTGCAGTGACACCATTAAAGTTAACAGCATTTTTGTCCTTCAGAAATGTGATCTCAGGCGTAAATCCAGGTTTTAATTTCATGTTCAGCATCTGGAAGTGCCAAGACTCATTTAAAATAAACATCGTATTATGGTATTCAGCAGCCAATATGATTCTAATGTCAGGAAATGACACAGAAATATCATAATTATGATCTGAAATAAATTTCTACATCATCATGATTTGTAATGTGTTTTTTGTTCTAAAGCTACAAGGAATAATAAATTGATGTCAAGGTGAGTGAATCAGGATAAAAGTTATAAAACTAAACATTTTTCTGCAACCAAACAGGATTTTCCCATCAGCGGTCTGTTCTATAGCTGTTCTATATTTTTGCATATTTCAGCATAATTTTTTTGCATGTTTCAAACATATTTCAAGTTTTTTTGTGCAAGTTTTCATGCATTTGCAGTCTGATCTTTTTAATTTTAACTTCTTAATCCATTTAGTAACATCTAAAATACTGTAAATTATAACGTGTATTTATTGTGAATAATGGATGTGGCAGTTACCAGTCAAAGCTGCAGTTATATGGGAGAGGGAGGAGGGGCACTGCAGTGAATACTGAGTGCTGATTGGCTAATTGCTGTTGGACGGCGAATGAGCCATTTTGCTACTGACGCACTTCTTCAATAAGGTCACCAGACTCTGTGTTCAAGATCATTATACCTCACTGCCAATTTATTGTATTACATATATTTTTCTGCAGGTAAAAGAATTGTCAATAAACATCAATGTTTCTTTCAATCAGAATTAGTGTAAAATATTAATTAAAATACTTCTATCTCTGTTTAATATGCAGCGTCAACAACATATTATTAAGTTAGTTGTGTAGTATCACTTTATTTCAGTCCACATGGTCTTTATGTGGTGCTGACTGCCTCCTATTCCTTCAGCATAGTAGTAAAAACAGGCTTTTTGACTTTTGGCACTGAATCAGAAGAAATCTGCCTAACAGTAAAATTTGGTTTTGGGTATAAAAAAGTCTTTGCAATCTTCACTCTGCAAAACTCTGTAAGTGATATTACTGTTCCTGTGTAGATGTGCCAATAAAGTCAGTTTGATTCACTGTCTGTGTGATGATGAAACTGTTTAATTAATTAACTGTTCTGTGTCACATCCACAGAGCCTGTTTTCATGTTTCCAGTACTGCTTGTCCTGATCACAGCCAAACACCTCCATGTCCACAGCCAGAACCCCCTTCATACAGCTGAATATTGCAGTGTGTGAAGGGAGGGATTCTGTGGCAGGTTATTCTCAGATTCAGCGGTTCATTTGATATTAGTTTTACCAAGCAAATAAATAAAAGATGTTTTGCTGTATCAGGTACTTTTTGACAAATTAAACTCAATGTAGAGGAACATCCATCTCCAGTTACCGCTGCTCCTGTGGTGATGACGCTGAGTGATGTCATTCACCACATCATTGGTGTACTGCATGCAGAGACGTCACACATCTGCTCATATCAGAGAACTTATTGGAAGTTACCATCAAGGCATTATCGGACGTGGCTGATGTGATAGATGTGATAGCATTGTATTTATAATCTGATTATAGATTGTTGCTATGGGCCAACTAGCACATTCAGTGTTGTTTTCATTATTATAAATCATTGTTCATCATCATCATATATAAATTATATATGTTATTTAAAGCTCACTTTAGATTTTTAAAATGAATTAATTTGCTCCTCTACCTTACAACAACAAGTAGAATGAATACACAAGAATGATTTGTATGTGGCTAATCTGTCAACTTTGTGTATTTATATACTCATTTTGATGAATGAATGTATAAGTATCAAGTATTCATGAGAAGGATTTACTGCTGTAAAATAAATGATAAACTTTATTACAATTTACTTTACTTCTTTAAAGTCCTGGAAGCCAAACTAAAGTTAATTTTAACAACAAAAAATGCTCCAGTGTAAAGACATGAGGGACTGTGAGCACAGTTGTTTCTGGAGGGCTCAGACTCCTCAGATCGTTACAATATTTCTTTTCCATTGCTTTTCTCTAAACTGAACCAAACTATGTACATAACAGCTTTCCTTTCAACAACCACAAACCATTCATCTCTGTTTTGGTGAACCGTTTCCGACAAGCGCTACAGCCCTGATCCACTGCACTGAAACTCACTCAGTTCAACTTTAATTTTCCAAAGTTAATGATGAAGGTAAATGGGGGTTGGAAGTTACTGAATAAGAGGGCCTTGTAAGTTTAGTTATACTTATACATGAAGTATATGAAATCTAATAATAATAATTAGTATCTAAGTAAATGAAATCGATATAGAACCAAACAAAAACAAATTGACTCCAGTACAATACATGCCATTTATCAACACCCAGATTTATTGTAATGTATTAGCTGCTGCGTTTAGCTGGTCTTTCATACGCAGAAGACAGAAAATAAACATTAAACGTTATATAAGTTATGTTATGTAAGTTATATAAGTTATGCTATGAGTGCATAGCAATGAGTTTTGATTCATAATCTTGTTCACAGCTAATATTTTACTCATGGTGTGAATGGCTTCTAAGACTTGCTTCTGAAAAAGCTAAAGTTTAGTTTCAGATTGTTGGCTGGCTGGATTTTAATTTATATTTTCTTCCAATCACCTTTGATAGTGTATTGTTTACAAAATCAAAGTCTATAATTACACTAATGAACTCTAATATTTATCTTAAATTATTTCAGAACAAAAATTGTTTACCAGTAGATCTTACAGATCCTACCCAACTGTTACATAGATTAAGCTGGTGTGATTTTTTTTTAACTTTCTGGTGACTTTTTTTGTTATGAAATTACTTCTAAAACGTTTTGTGATTTTTGTTTTGTGATTTTCTTAAGCAGGGCTGCTGGAATTAAATGCTGGAACATATGTGGTAATCAGAGTTTGAACACAGTTCTTCAGTATTTCAGATGCAGAAGATTCTGGGCTGAAAACCCATGCATTTCATGAAGTATATACAGACCCTAGGGATCAGATGAGAATGTTTTGAGCACTCATGAACACTCCACCAGGCCCTTCTGTTCTATAAGACATATGAGAATAAGCAATTATTCTCATATGTCATATATTATTCTCAATTATTCTCATTGTATTAACAGTGTTAGAGACTGTCAAACTTTTTGTAACATCTTTAAAACATTCAACTGACAACTTAAGAATAACTTTTTTGATATATCTTCTTTGAGAGAACTTTTACAGAATGTTAACCAATGTTGTGAGAATGATGTTGATTAGTTGTGTATGTTTTGTTGAATCAGCTCCTCGGGCAATGAGGGAACTTTGAAAGTAATTTGATATTCAGAAACATTCCCAACATGGTTAGTTCCTCAGAACATGTTAATTCTGACAGTTATTTGCTTGATTCCATGTATGATCTTCCTGTAAAACACAAAAATAGTTACAGTAGATGCTGTTCTTTTCCATACAATGAAGGTGAATGAAGAAGAATTTTATGCTGTATAAATGACAAAAACCCCATAACACTAGACTCATGTGCTTCAGTGAATCTTCTGAAGTAATACAACAGCTTTGGGTTCCAGCTGATGTTTAAGCGTGAACTATAAGCGCTTGACTTCACAATGTCACATCAGCAGGAGTTCAGCACTTTTTGACTACCGTTGACCTTTAGTCCTGCAGTCATGACCTTGATGGCAGTGGCATTTAATGACTGCTGACAAGAGATTTCAGGTTTTATAGATCTAAGATTTACTGCAATGCCTCAAATATGTGGGTCATAAAACTACAGTGTGGAAATCTAAATGATGTTCGGGTGTCACATAAAATTATGGAGATTCTGTGGGCATAAAAATGCCACAGAATCTCAACACATCTCATGAGTCTCAGTCATAAGAGTGTAACCCGCCCCACCTACCAACTCAACAAGACAAAATGAGAATGACCAAAAGAAGTGTGGAAGATTGTACAATAATTACATATTGATTGGAAAGCAGTGCTATTATTTACAAAGATCATTTATTGCCAGACCATTTATCTGTTCATGTATGCACTTCACACTGAATTGATATAATAAGTTTTACTCTGTCTTGACTGTTCAAATGTTGCACTGGAAGTGGTATCACTGTTTAACTGGTAACCAGGCTCTGGCAAAGAGGTTTAATGTTCTAATGTTGTATTACTGCTAACGTTCTGTACCACAAACACAGCACAGTCATTAGACAGATGTAGCTGAAGCTCTGCTGATGGGGCTTCTCATCAATGAATGAGGGCTTCAGCTTTTGGCTGTGATCCCTGCAGGTGTACATGCCGCTGTATGTTGTTGCTCACAGTGATGTTTTGTAGCTATTGGGCTTCACATCTCACCAGAAGATGCTGCTGTTGCTCTGTGCTGTTTTGCAACCTTCTGTCCAAATCCAATTTATTTTCTTTCCTTGAAAAAGAAAAAAGGGGTTTGGTGCACGAAGAACTTCCCTGTTTCATATCCAAGACCTTGCTGACCGTTTATTTTCTTGCTTGGGTGGCAGTTTAGAGGTCATCCTGATGTGGGATTGTGGCTTTAGTGTAGCTCCCAGAATGAGGTTCAAATGTGGTCTTTACCTTCAACAAAGTCAAGAGATGCTTCCTGTACAAATGCATAGAAACTAAATGAAATTTTCAAATGACAAATAAGGCAAAATAAAAAGCACATTCATCCATTTATCTTCAGAGACATCTCATAAAATCTTATGACTAAAACGGTTTCCATGTGTCCTTTCTGAGGGAAACCCAAGGTTAAACTGGACATCTAAGGGTAATACTCACACGTCAAACTCAAACAATCTGTTTGTGGGAGGCTTTGTATTCAGGAATCAGTCAAGGAGTGTTAGCCAAGCGTCAGCCATGCATGCAAAGCAGCCATGGAGCAGAATGCAGGTACTCATGCATGCTGTTCCTGAGGAAAGATGTTGGAAAGAGGGTTACAGAGAAACAGAGCTGTGCTAGAGCCACTTCAACAACACAGACAATGTTACTTCTACCCAGGAGACCTCCATCATTAGACGCTCTCTTCTTGTGTGAGCTTCTTTTTCTAAGTGTAATCTGTATTACCAAAAGCTTTAGTCAGCCCTGACAACAGGCTAATGATCCGATAAGAAATTAGTAATGAGTCTGCCAGTTGTGACTCCCTTCTGTTTCAAATGCTATAAACTGGTTTATGGGAACTCTGTTCTCCAGAAGTTCCCGCATGTTAAGAATTACTGTCAGTGGGTGAGAATGAGGCTAAATTATTAAAATATTTAAAAGATGCAACTCCCTGTATCTTTAGATGGATTTTGCTATTTGCCTCCAGGGGTGCAGAAGTTACAGGTGCTATTTTAAGTTGTTGGGAGCTTGCAGATGTTTAATTATGTAACACCTTTGGGTTTTCTGATGACAAATGCGTATATTTACTGAACTGTGGGGGAGCACATCATGGTTAGAAGCAAGGTAAATATTCATTGGTTAATCATTAATGTTACACTCCTCCCTCTTTTCATTGTCCTCTCCTAACTTCGTATCAAGGACATCGCACAGCTGTTGTAATTTAGTCCATAAGGGCCTGTCTTGGCAGTGGGACACCTGAGGTTATTGCTCCACAAATATCTAATGGTTTAGCATCTCTCTTGTAATGTCAGCTGCAACGGGCTCAATGACATTGCGGAAAGTGGCCTGCGCTATTTGCCTTTCACCTGTGACTGTTCTGAACATCAAGGTTACCTTCATAAATCACCCTGAGAGAACATCAAACTCCGCTATCAGCTGAGATCAGAAATCAGATGTCTCAACTCTGCGTGAGAATCAGATGGATTGCTAAGAAGGTTCTGGCTTTTCTGCTTTCAAAAACAATATCTGATGTTGTGAAGTTCTAAAGAACATTTGAACATTTTGAGAGTGATAACTGCATGAAGAAAGTTAGAGATGTGTGATTTTAATTGCAATCTCCCTGCCAAATTGGGCAAACCAGGGATGAAGGCTGCTGGCTATCATTGCTTCTAGATAATGACCCACCACTGATAGCGCTTTAAGTGTCAGACTTCAAAATAATTGGCTAGAATTGCTGTAAAAGCAGGTGAGCGAGTAAACAGCACCTTGGAGCAATTTGTCATCTGCTGTTTGGCCTCTGTTACCGTGGAAATACACCCAGTCCCCGGGGGGACAAATGAGAAGAAACGTACAGGCGGGAGCAATTGAAAGAGAGTTTGTACCCATTCATTTAGCTGAAGACTTTCCTGGCATCATTCCTGAAGTTAAAGATATGAATCGATCTGGACATACAGTAACAGTGAGTTAAGTTCCCCACAGGCCACAGATAACACAGCCCTCACTTTGCATTGCTGCCAGTGGACTTTCCATCTCTAACAAAGACTTCATGCCACCTCCAATCTGAGACAGAGGATACATCTCCAGGACTCACTCTTAAATGAGATGTCATGTTGCACATCACATTTCCCGACATGGTGGCTATAATGCAAGCAACTTGATGAATTAGACTTGACAAATGTAGGTCACTAAAAACCCATTCTTTTAATGTCTTGTGGCTTGTGGAGAGTTCTGTAGCTCATGTATTCCTGTGTTTAGAAAGCAGAAAGAAAGCAGAGCTGCAGGGAAGCCAGAAGAAGAGTTGGTGGAGCTATCTGAGAAACCTCCAGCTGCTCTGAGAAATTTACAGCTGGTCTGAGAAAATTACAGCTAATCTGAGAAATTTACAGCTGCTCTGAGAAACTTACAGTTACACAGCAGAGGAGTTTTTATTCTGATAAATTGCTGAATAAAATATGGAATATTCTCCCATATTTAATGTTGTGATATTGTGGTCATCAGTACAGTTATTTTAATCAATAATAATTTAATTCAGTTTTAGATTCTTACATTTGAAAACATGAAAACGTCTCAGGTTACGTATGTAACCCTGGTTCCCTGAAGGGAACGAGACGCTGTGTCGAAATGCTATGGGAACGCCATCAGCTTTTATGCACTCTGATACAGGTGTGTAATCACAAATGGGGGGGCGTGTCGTCACAGGCGGGGTGACGGCATGACCAAGACACTATAAAACGCACATGCAAAACGCTGCTCGGGTTAGCTTAGGACCTGAATGAAGTGAGTGCAGGCAGGCGGAACTGAGGTATGACAGGAGACACAGCGTCTCGTTCCCTTCAGGGAACCAGGGTTACATACGTAACCTGAGACGTTCCCTTTCAGGAACTCGAGCTGCGTTGAAACGCTAAGGGAACGAGATGCCCACTATCCATACTGAAGTGACCCCCCTCCGTCCTCTGTGTTAGATTGCACAAGTTAGGGCAAGAGGACCGAAGAGCCAGACGTGGCTGAGTATCAAGGCCATAATGCCTAACGAAAGTTAAGGGAGTGGACCAT
>JBAJNP010015082.1:0-10309 GCA_036877545.1 Yasuhikotakia modesta | reverse complement strand
CAAACACACACACACACACACACACTCACACACACACTCAAACACACACACTAAAACACACTCACACACACACACACACACACTAAAACACACTCACACACACACACACACACACTAAAACACACTCACACACACACACACTTACCCTGGGCCTGTGACCAAGACGATTTTACAGTTTCTTGCCTCTGATTCTATTAGACAGCTGCCAGGGACTGAACTTCTACACCTGGAGACAGAAAGATGGCAGGAGAGATGAAAGCTGGAGTGTTAAATTGTCTTTGCTCTGTGGGATCCACTATTCAACAGTTTAATTCTGTTCTTCACATCTCTTCACCTGAGTTCTCCCCAGCACAGTGATCTACATTCTGCATTCCAACAACATTTGTAAGAAACCTTACAAGACCCCAAAATCTGTTTAGTGCCCCTCCAGATCTAAGCAAACAGATATTAGGCTGAGATTTAATTCACTGACTCTCAGAACAAACACAAATCCTCATTAGCATGTATTGAACGTTATATCGCCCATCTTGGGCAAATTCAGCTGTTCAGATTAAACTTTATGGAAAATGAATGAATAATATATAATGATATAATATTCAGATCTTTGCGGAGTGAGAATGAAAAATTTCTGAAGTACCAGAGTATTGCATGTTGCATACAACATATTGTACAGTGCCTACTTATTCTCTACAGTAATACGTAAATCATTATGCAATACGCATCACCAAACATTTAAATACGGTTCTGAACACACATTCTCTAAGCAAACTGTCCTGTTTAAACTGGTAAATAACCACATTTACTGAACCTGCAACCTGCAATTTAGAGCTAAATTGTGTTAGAATTAGTTAGTGTGAAACAAATTAAACAGATCGGCCAGGAAACACATTTTAACACTAAACTAACCTCCCTGATTCCTCTAGTAAAGAGGATTAGAACAGACAAAGAACAGAATTTTTCTAAATCATGACAAAATGAAGCACGTTTTAAGAACGTTCAGTCTTTATTTGCCAAGTATTTTATAAGTTTGTTCTTGGTCTAACACAAATGAGGGTCTTTGATACGACCCAGCGGGACGTTCTGTACAGACGGACTCAGACAGCATCCAGAAAACGAGCCCTAAAGCAAGATTTACAGCAGCCCGTCTCAGCACATAATCCTGTTTTTTCTGTCATGGTTTTTCTTTACTCAAAAACTATTAAAGCATTTCAGACGAGGCAAATTTATGGCCGTGAAAAAGACCAAAATCCCTCAACAAACTGAGGAATGGAAATGTTCTAAAATGTTCCTTGTTAGCTGGCAGTGAGATTCCAGGAGGCAGTCAGGGATTATTCTGAATTCATGTTTTGCTATTAAAGCGCTTTAATGGTGATAAATGAAAAGCTTTATTCATGACAGTCAGCGCTCCTTATTTTCCTGACTTCATTGATTCCGATTAGCAATGTTAATGAAACGTCAGAAGTGTTCATTCAAACAACCATTAGCTGTTGTTCATTTATTAGCGAATAAATTCACTCTTTAATAGGAAACCGTTGCTGCAGCGTCTACAGTGTCTCCCTGAGGTCAATGTTTCTCCTCACCAGATGACCTTTGACCCTTTGTGACGGACACAATCTGTTTCTGTGCAAATCACAAACACCTTATAAAACATATTAGTGCTAAAAACAGTTAATTGATCAGTTTGTTTAAAGCTGCAGTCTGTAATTTTTTTAAAGAAAACATTAAATAATATATTTATAAATATTTGTAAAAGGTACATGACAGGTGTTCAACACAATCACCATGATTCACAATGTAAGAATATGAAAATGATTCATAATTTTGGCTAAACAATATCATAAACAATATGTTATGATTCATAATTTAAGCTGTCAGGTCTGATTTGGCAGGAACTGTAAACAGAAAGAACATCCGGCTACTATAACACATGTTGGCTTGTTTTTACAGCAGTTTAAAATCCACTTTGACCACATTTAAAAAAAATCCTGCATTAACCTGCAATTTACGTTTCCGTGTGACAGACTGCAGCTTTAAATGAACCTGAATACATCCCACAAAACCAATCAGAGCGCAAAAAAGAGACAAACTAAAACAAAACACAAACCTTATGTTTACATTGTGATTGTGTTAAATCAGTGTGCAGTTAGTTTAATGCTTTGGGCCTTTGATTAACTCATTGATTGTTGTGCTTGAATTCTTCCTTAAACTCTATCAGCAGATTTAATTATTAATACTAACAGCAGATTTACATAAACAAATTAAAGACAGTTAAAGGGAGGCAGGAGACAATGAAGATGACACAGTTTGCATGTAATGTGCTTAGAAATTATTCATCTGTAAGGCATCTTGCCAAACCAGAGTCGTCCCTGGTGAAGTCATTACAGTTTAACTGCAACATAAGCGGAATTTAACTCTATGTTTATTTACTGCACAAAATCACCCATCATGGCTGCTTGTTCTGCTCCTTAAATACACACAAAATTAAACAATAAACACCAACAAACATTAGAACAATGAGATAACGGTGCCTAAATAAATAATGACCCGTTTCCGAAGATCACTGTCCTGTTTATGATGTTATGATCATAACAGCGTAATGTTTCTGTTGAGAGATTTTTTGTGAAACTGAAGCAGGCAGAGAGTTGCTATTTATTCTAAGCGTTATTTCTGCATTATTCATCTGTTGTTTCTTGACTCTGAGATCATTTTAAAGAATGACAAAGCTTTATGACAACTAACAGATACATTTGAGGACAGGAAGTTTGATTCCATCCATCTTGTGTTTTATTTCTTACATAATGTTTATTAACACAGGATGTGTATAAGCACGTTTAACCTGTTTTATTGTTTCACACTCACAAATAACACAGAATTCAGTGTCGCTCCTGGCTGCATCACAGGCGTGTATAAATCACAGTGTATGGATTTGTACGGTGTCACAGCACAGCTGCGGCTCATATAAAACCTCTCATTTACAGACACGGGAGGTGATGGATAACAGCTCACCACTTCCTCAAATCACATCCATCACATTTATCACCACAACAGCAAAACTTAAGCAGATCAGAGAGGCATTTTGGTCTTTATTCCTGATGATAATGTCGAGTCGTTGTAAAACCATCAACAGATTCAACAGCTTATATTCACAGCCAATAAACAAGCTAACAAAAAACGTTCTCAGAACGCTGGCTAACATTCGCTAAAGTTCTTCCAAAGTTATCAAATAATATTCTTGCAGTAAAGTTAGTAGATATTTTTGTTAAAAGTTATACTTCATATTTATCAAAAATGTTATTCTTAAGCTGTTAGTGGAACATTTTAACAATGTTACGGAGTTGAATAATGTTCTTACAACCTAAGATTGTTAGGAAAGTAATTACAGACATAAATCTAGCAAATTATAATTCATGTAGGAAGCAAAAATCCATACAGGTCCATACAGGTGATTCTCAATACTGTAAAAATCTAAAAACAAACGTAGAAACAGCTAAAGGCTGAGTTTCTGGCTCTTTCGCTAATAAAGAATAAAATTAAGATGCGCATTTGTGACTCTTCTTATGATTTTCCAAAAGCAGAAATGAGGAACTCTTGCTCCGATAAGATCTGTGCAGCAGAACGTCATTAAAACTTCCAGGGATCATTTGAATTTCAAATTATAATGGAATACCGTGTTTTTCCCCTCTATTTTAAATGTGTGTGTATAACAGTAAGTGTAATACTCACGGCACCTCGCTCTGTTCTGGGATCAGTTGTTTGTTAAACCATGGAGAAAGAGGCGATGGAGCGCCACGCGCACGATGAATTTTAATGAAGACGTTGAAGGAGAGAAAGACGATCCTGAAGGAAAGTTGAACTTTCTGAATCTGAAGAGATAGAATGGAATTTCGTCAGACACAATTCACCACAGACTTTAAAAAGCAGGATAGAAATGTATCGGGGGAGATGGGATTCATTAGTTATCATTTTAATTTATCCACACGCTAAACGCTTAATTAAACTGTGTGAAAAAATGGCGGATTATTATTTAATCCAATAATAACTTACTAATAATAAACAACAAAAGCTGCAGTCATCCTCTGAAAGCTCTGACATGTAAGATTACTGAAGGTCATCTTTAATCCTGGGTTATCTTGTTTTCACACTGCTCATATTTTAACCCTGGGTTAGTCATTCACACCTTTGACACAGCAGTTAGTCTTCATAATCATTTTAAACTCTGCTCATCTAAAGTCACACTTGGTTTGGCACAGACATACTTGTCTTATGAAGGGCTGAACAGTTTCTAAGGAGCTCTGAGTTGTTTTGAGTCTGATTCACTAAACCCTCTGATCTCACTAGTTTTAAAAGATAAAAACACAAAGAAAATAAAGATAATATACTGAAAGTTGCACAAGGTCTGAAATAAAGCGTCATATCATCTTATTTTTTATTATTTACACAAATATTCAGTGAGAAAGATTAAAAAGTTACACACACTGCACATAAGTTATTGTCAGTTATGCTCTATGATTACATATAATTATTAGGTATTAAAATGCTTTCAACATACCTGTGAAGCCTCCACACAGACTGTGTGGTAATGTTTGCATTTAGACTCTTGTGTGTGAAGCTCATTTTCCTCATATTCTTCTCCACAGTTTGCCTATAATGAGACAAAATCTTTATTCCCACAAACTGCTTTTTGCAGTATATACAGTACATACAGTATATTCAGTCACACATTTTATTTATTTAAGGACACACCAGCACAGAAAAATATTTAAAACTCGTTCATAAGATTCAAGCGTCTCTGAAGACACACATTAGCTTTTACTGTAATGGACAGATTCAGACCGAATTGTTTTTATATTATTCAGCAGTAATCATGATAACTGCACAAGCTCTCCTGGTTAAAGTCATGAGAGTTTGTGAGAGAAACAGCGCTGACCAGTTTTTGAACAAACAGTTCCTGTGAGTCTGAGCTTTTAAAGAACAGCTTGAGTCAGAACCCAAAACTGATTCAGTCTCCATTCACTCAAACTCATTCATCAGAACATAAAGTATTATGAAAAAACCAAAGCTGCCATAAATCCTTTCACTGTGAATACAGTTAGAATCCCTCACAACGTTATTACAGTGTGAACTCTGAGTCGAAGCTGCTTCAGACGCGACACGGTCGGTGTTTCAAACGTCACGCACCTCCGTTTCTTTGCTTTTCATCCAACCTGCTGCGTGAAGTTACGGACTTGAATTGAACTATATTTATGTCTCATGGGCTCTAAAATCTTTTGATGTAAAGACTTTTTAAAGACTTTATTTAAATAATTTTTGGCTACGTAATTTGTGCATTTCTTTTTTAGTTCAAAGTTTTGATGATTTCACTGTTATTAATCTTGGACTGACACTGTACTTCCAATTCATAAACATTAATGCAAGAAATTGTGCTTTTATCCAGCAATAAAAGATGGAACACAAACAGAAAAATATCATTAGATGTTTCATGAGGACTCGTGTCAGAGCGCATCAGACAGTCAGAGGAACATTTGCATCAGCTAATTAAACATTCAGTTCAAATCCAGGCCGAATAACCTTCATGCAAATAAACTCGGTCTCTGCAACAGAAGAACAGAAACAGGAACGTATTAAAGGTCCAACAGAACCGCATTCTGAGATCTGCTTGTGCTGTCAGTTTAATCATGAGAGATCTTGACAAGCTATGAAATCTTTCATTAGCATGAAACTGATGACTGAATTAATGGTAATAAACTGTCACTCGATTAACATATTTCACATAATACTGCAAATGCAGCAACACAACTGCGTATTTTTAGGTTCCCTCAGTAAGCAGGTGTGAAAATCTGAAAAACTCTACAAGAGATTCCGGTTTCCCCCCGAGTAAACGTGTAACTCGCTCTCGTGAGCGGCGGTCTGTCTCTCTGAGCGATGACAAGCTATGGACATACTGTACTTACAGTACAACGCTCTCTGGATCTGTGATGCATCTCTCTGATGTCTCAGCGTCAGGATGCAGAATTTGTGTCTCACGCTCTGAGGTGAGAAAAACACAAAGCAAGAAAATTATGAATGCAGTTCTCAGAGGCCTCAAAACATTCTGTGGCTCTGTGAAAGCAGAACAGTGGTGAACAATGTTTTCTCTAATTGTTCTCTAATTCTCTAATGTTTTCTCTGGTTCTTGCTGTGCAAAACCTACTCTGACTTAGCTGATCTGTAAGCAGAAAGATAAACTACATATATTTTATTATAAGCAAAATAATTGAACACAGTAATAGGACAAGAACAGAGAGAAGCATCTATCAGGAGCACAGATAAACAGACACAATGTGGCCATTATCCTGTGCAATAACCAGCACCGCATATTTATAGAGAAGATTTCTCACAGATTCAGTTACAAACTGAAAATCGATGCCGATGAGGCCGGACTAAAACGCAGCCCATTCATTCTGGTTCTGAAACCTCCTGCTTCTTCCCACATACATTTTAACGTTTTATAAACGCTACAGAATTTTAAATATTGTTCATATAGCTAAGCAATAATGTAAATGCAATGTCAAAAAAAAACTCTTGGAACTTCTAGAACAAAATTATGTTTTGTAACATTTTTGTTCAAACATTCAGACAACCTGAAATTGTTAGCTGAAATTTTGAAAGGTAACATTAGCCCATTTACAGAACAACAGGAGACATTTGTAGGGCGTAAAATGACACAGGCGGAGAATAAAGCCATGGAAACTGTGCAGAACCACAGCGGGGAGAGAAGCCATCGGAGGGCTTTGTGTCTGATGCCCTCTCACTGATTACATGTTTCTGGAATGATGATGTGTCATCAGATACAGGCCTCCAAACGCAGCACAAATTACACAGCATCTGATGTAAACAAGCCAATATATACTACAGGTGATGAAAGGCTAATATAACGGCAGATGCTGTATCAGAGGCACAGTAAACAAACTCACACCATGATAAACATCCTTAATATACAGTAAAGATGCTGCTACAGTGAGATGATGCTGGTATTGTGGGATGTTTTATAACTCTGCATGAGCTGAAAATCATGTTGATTACTGGCATCAACATATAACTGTATGACGCTCATGACAACAGTCAATAAAACATGGACGTGTGCTCTGAAAGCAGGTGTTATATAGGGTCATATGCTCTTAAAGCAGGTGTTATGTAGGGTCATATGCTCTGAAAGCAGGTGTTATATAGGGTCATATGCTCTTAAAGCAGGTGTTATATAGGGTCATATGCTCTGAAAGCAGGTGTTATGTAGGGTCATATGCTCTTAAAGCAGGTGTTATATAGGGTCATATGCTCCTAAAGCAGGTGTTATATAGGGTCATATGCTCTTAAAGCAGGTGTTATATAGGGTCATATGCTCTTAAAGCTGGTGTTATATAGGGTCATATGCTCCTAAAGCAGGTGTTATATAGGGTCATATGCTCTTAAAGCAGGTGTTATATAGGGTCATATGCTCTTAAAGCAGGTGTTATATAGGGTCATATGCTCTTAAAGCAGGTGTTATATAGGGTCATATGCTCCTAAAGCAGGTGTTATATAGGGTCATATGCTCTTAAAGCAGGTGTTATGTAGGGTCATATGCTCCTAAAGCAGGTGTTATATAGGGTCATATGCACTTAAAGCGGGTGTTATGTAGGGTCATATGCTCTTAAAGCAGGTGTTATGTAGGGTCATATGCTCTTAAAGCAGGTGTTATATAGGGTCATATGCACTTAAAGCGGGTGTTATGTAGACGGTGTGTTTCTGGTTTTGAAAGAATTTAAATAAATAAAACATTATTTAACATTCTGTATAATTGAGAAACAGACAGAATTAAGTTTGATCACTTTATGTGGCTGTTCTCAGCTGTATGTAAATGGCCTCTGGAAGGGTTACAAGTTCTCAACACCACCAACTGTTATTTTATCCAGGAACGCCATATAAAGGTCTTGATCCGTAATGAAGGTACGCCGGGTGTTTAGCTTCAGTTAAAGTATTCAGCAAAGGTCAAAACAAATGACAGGTGTTGTGAAAAAATAACGTTCCGCAATAACAAGCATTCCTATCCGGATGGGATTTGATTTCTCACAGGAGCCTGAGGTTCGCTGAAAAACAGCAGGTAATACGCTCTATAATTTCAACCAAGGTTGTGTGAGAAAAATACAAACAGGATGGAAATTACAATGTCTGTGAAAACAATTTTAAACTACACTCTTAACAAAGGCGCGTCACAGTAAATCTGTACAACATTTCTCTTTCACTAAAAGATCTTTAAAATGGAAAAAATCTTTAAAAAGGAAGAACGAAATTAACATTTGACTGAATGGTTCTATGGAGAACCAAAAACGTTTTTTGTATGGCATCATTAAAGAACCTTTATTTCGTTTACACAAAAAATATGTTCTGCTATATGTACTGTACAGTATACATATAGACCATGTTTAACTACAGTCTATATTTACTATAGTTAAGCAATTGTAATCAAAAATTAACCATGGTTTGGTATTTGTAGTAAAACTGTGGTTATGTAAATGTAAATCATTGTGCCAAAAAACATGGTTACTATATTTTTACTGTAATGAAATAACAGCTGATTTTTATAAGAGTGAACTGGGCTATAGAAACTGTAAAATATATAAAATCGGCGGCTGCAGGCATTTCCTGAGAGATGTGTAGCAATCGACAAACGCTGGAGATGGACGCCAGCGGCGATACGTCACAATCACTCAACAGAGCCGGTCGCTGCCATTCACCAGCACAGTCTGAAAGGTTAGACACAGTGTGTGATGAATGTGATGCAGAATCGATGAGGTGATGGTTATGCATAACAGACTTTTACAAACCTTTTGAGCTTGGCTGCCAATCACAGTCTCTGATGCATTATGGTCCAACATCATAACCTTTACAGCAGAAATCCAGGCCGGATCCGGTTCAGAAGATCTCCTCACCTGCTGAATTCCTCTGTAAAGCTGCTTTCAGAGCGTTTATGGACAGAGATCCTGCATGGAGAATCCTTTTCTGACACACAGAGAGAGAGAAATCAGTTCAAGACCTCGTGAAATGCTGATGGCTCCGGCTGAATGCTTCTAAACATGCCTGGGCTTTATATCATCTGACTCGGGCCTGATTCATGTCTGAAATGGGCCAGCATCTGTTTCTGGTACCTCAGCACTGAGAGGAGTGGTTCTGTGCTGACTGGGTCTGGCAGGGATGAAATGAGTCCATCCACAATCTTCAACACCTCCTTCAAACGCATGAGCCAAACAGCCTGAGGAACTGGAACAATAAAACTGCATCAAAATGTGATATTAAAGTGATATTTTGTGATGAACAAACTCAGACTGGAGAGTTTATAGTCCCTCCTTTACAAACTTCTAAAGCACATTTGAGATATAATAGATATAATTTATGTCCATAGCTGAATGAAAGCTATATAAACAGTTATATTATAATATAACTTAAAAAGTTATATTATAAAAAATAATATGCTATGATCTTCCATACAAAGACAAACCATTAAATGTGTGTGTTTATGATTATTATTGTCAGTCAGTTGCATCTTTTTAAAAAATTAGTTTGTATTTTGTAAATGTCAGGAAACTCTTGACCTATAAAGGTTGAGACTCAACAATAAAGAGTTTTATTAGAATTTCATTCTGCCGAGACAAAAACTCGGAGAGAAAACTGCACCGTATAAATGAATTTACTGGGTTTGAATGGTTAAGGCTGGTCACGGATTTCTCTCTTTTATTCATTCTCCTGTTTTTCGTTTCTATTAAACGGCACAGTGACCTTCCTTCACTCGTTTATCGTGTGTCTGTTCTTACGAGGTGTAGAATGTGAAGTTTGAATCCCAGTCAGTACAGAGACCCTCAGCTCTCGTGTCACAAACACACAGACGTAAATGAGGTTGTTTTCTTTCTCTTTACTCTAGTCTAGATGATTGTTTTCTGGTCATTATCTTCTTCAGTTTGCCTGCTTTGCTAATATGATGTTATTTCTCAGTTTTTCAGTGGATCTCATTTTCCTTTGCTTTTTTCTTCTTTAATACTCCTCTCTCTCTGTCTCCACTGTAAGGGTAATGCAGTTAAGAGGACGCATACAGGGAAGGAGAGAGAATCTCTGGATGGTGTTAAAGTCTGTGTGTTGAGGATCTGAAGGGCTATCCTCTGCCCTACTGCTTTCCCAGGAATGTGTTGTGCCAAGAATTTATATCCTTACCACACACACACACACACTCAAACACACACACACAAACACACAAACACACACACACACACACACTCAAACACACACACACACACGCACA
>JBAJNP010015081.1:0-10311 GCA_036877545.1 Yasuhikotakia modesta | reverse complement strand
GTGAACAAAAGAGGTGTTAAGAGTTCAGAAACCAGTATTTAAAGATCTAGTTATCCAATATAAAGGCCTTTGCTGCCAATAATTGAACCATAATTAGGTGCAAATATTTGTTTATTAATATCCATATGCCAAGCCTTCATTATTAATATTCATTATTATACCTATTTACTATCAGCCAATCACTGAGGCTTATCGGTCATACGTCACGATATATATTTAATATTCATAAGCTGAGCCGTGACTCGCAGGATGTGATAAATGTGATCAATGTGATGGGACACAGCTGCATTGATATTTCAAGGTGATTTTTATCACATTTGTTCACGTTTTTAACCAGTCAAATGATCAGAAATAAAGGGAGAGGCTGACAATTTAACAGCTATACTGAAAACTCACAGATATAATACAGAAAAATAACCTAAAATAACTAGTAACTAAATAAACCTTCAGCACCACCCATTCAACGTGTTTAAATGTTAAGTAAAGCTGCAGTGTGGCTTACAGTAATACATCACCATGAAATGCCCCAGCAGGGGTATTAAACTGTGACAGATGACGTTTCCCCAAATGTCTGATTTTAGTGCAAAGATGAAATGCTGCTTTCGCTTTGGAAACAAGTCGCCACACGTCCGATCGGCCCAGAGAAGAAAGACAACATATTTTAAACACAACAAATGTTGGTAAACACATTAAACAGACGCGATTGTCGAGACGCGTTCACGAAGTTAAAGCAAACGGGGTTTAAACGCGACGCGCGACGCGACCGGAGACGACGCGTCTACCTTAAAAAACAACAAACGCAAAAGTCCTTCAATAAAGTCTGTCGTGTATTTACCTTGAACAGCAATGATGATGTGAAAGCAAAGCCACAGGGGTGTAAATACATCCATCAGTCCTGATGTATGAACTTTCAGACAGACCCTTTAAACGTCTTCAATGTTCCCAACAACGTCTCCAAGACAGTTTTCCTGTTATTCCTGACTGATGTGAACTGCTCTGTTTTCTCCTACTGGAAGTTAAACATCTCACAATCACTTCAGAAATGAGAGAGAGAAACAAGAAGCTGTGGGTCTCTCTTTCTTTCTCCGCCCTCCATCCAATCTCTCCACCCACCGTAAATGTCTTTATCTCTCTTTACATTATAGGGCATCTGTGTCAGGATCATTGAATTGTTATTTCATCACATATTGATTTGTATTTATTCAGGGATAAAGTCTAATTCGTGATGGTCACTTTTGTATTAAAATAAATGTGTAATATGTGATGCAGTAAAATATTTTGGAAATAATTCAAATATGAATCAGATATAAATTGTAAATCCTGTAAATCATAAATTGTATGTTTATTTTGTACCTTTATGATTAATGTTGTATTTTATTTTAATGCATTAAAAATACTTGCTCTAGTGGCAGATTGGCTTTAGATTTGTATGTGTTTCTTGAAAAGACATCAAATTATTTGCTTTATTCATTTGTTTAGTTTAGCTGAATTCCAGCTTCATTGCAGGACTTGAATGAGTTTTGCTGAGACTCGGGTGAAAGTTTAGATGTGTTATCAGCTGACAGCATCACTCACCCCGTCAGGTTATGCAAACGCTATTCAAACTTGCTACACCAGTTCAAAACCATGAAACCTTGAGATAAAGGTTACTTAAAACTCATCTACCATCTGTTCAGTGGAAAACATGCAAATACTTGCATTTGAGTGTAAAATTCCCTGCTGACTAGACAAAAACGCAATTTGTGCACGTTTTGCGAATTAGTTTTATAATCACATCAATTGTTGATTCTCTAGTGTACGACTTACAAAAATAACTAAGTGACAAAAATAACTTGGTGTTTAGTAGTGTTTAAATGTTTTACCCTAAATTGCATTAATACCGTTCACTTGTTTGTGTATATATGTTTTTTATTTTTATTTTCCTCTTGTCTTCTTTCTTTAAGACACAGTGACACAGTTAAGAAATAGTGAAGGTTGAAACATGTTCTATTTGTTATACGTTACTGTAACTGTTTACAATATACATTGTTATACATGATCATATTATTGATTTATTTTAAGTTGATTCAAAAGTAGCTTTTGGTCTTTATTTCCTCAGACGTACACCACTGTGTGGGTGAGAATCATTGATGAAAATGACAACGCGCCCGAGTTTCCTGAGGAAGAGTACGTCACAGAGCTCAGAGAGGGGCCGAACACTGTGGGGGCCACCATCGCCACGGTAACTGCCATCGACCCTGATGAAGGACTCAATGGGACCATCCGTTATGCAATCTCCAAGGGCAACCTGGCACAGACGTTTCAGATCAGTGAAATTACGGTGAGGGTCCGTTTCAGTGCCACATTTGTACGTACACTTAAAAGACGTCATATTTTCTCACAGGGCTTTCCCACAGGTCTCAGATAATGACACACAGAAATGATTCTTAAACTATTATTTCAATCCTAAACATGTGGTTACAATTATGCAGTCTACCAATTAATATTTATCATTCTTACTGACTTGCTATGCTATTTTCCCACAACCTTACAACATGTTTGAAACGTGCACTCCTATAATTTACACTCACATTTATTCATTTACCAGACAATTTTAGTGACTCTAACATTTTGCCCTAAGAACTAACATGCCAAGTGTACAAAGCTACAAGTGGGAATTGTTCAGATGCTAGAGACAGGATGAACAGTAGAAACTTTGTTTAAATAAAACAACATGAAATGTGGTTAAACATGGGAACAGTAGGGATTACTCAGGCCTCTGCCGAACAAGCTTGTTTTTAGTCATTTTTGTGTTAAATTTGAATAGACAACTATGTAAATTCTGGTACTGTTTCTCGGTTTCAGTTTGTTATGTTATGCTTGTTATAAACCACAAACGGCTCAGTTTTATGCAAAAAAATTGCAACCTAAATTAAAAAATGGTGTAATTTAATAGTTTCAATTTATATAATCTGTTGTAAGAATTATAGAATTAAGTTGATATTATACCTTTTAAATTAATTGCATTAACTTCTTGCATTTTAAAGCTGCAGTCTGTATCAATTGTTGGTTAAAAATAAACAAAAAGAGTTATTAAGCAAATACATAACATCATTGTTTAATCTGATCTCCTTACCTTACTCAGATTCACAATGTTAAGTTTATAATTCTGGCTTATAGTTTGAGATATTGTGTGAAATGTTCCAGAAAAATCAGGTCTTCATTTGACAGCAACATACATGTGTGTAACATAACCTGCAATTTATATTTCTGACAGAGGTAGCGACAGAGAGGCAAGCTTTCAGTATTGCAGCTTTAAATGAGGACACAGGTGTTATAGTTACCAAAGAGTGACCCACATACTGTGTGTGTGTGTGTGTGTGTGTTTACACTGTGTGTGTGTTTACACTGTGTGTGTCCACAGGGTCAGATTGTGGTCATAAAGGAACTGGATTATGAGATCAGTAATGGCCATTATGTGCTGACAGTCACAGCAACAGATCAGTGTCCCATACCTCAACTCAGACTCACCTCCAGCACCACAGTGAGTCCACATCCACCACACACACGTTCATAATCCACGGCTCCTTTAAATCACACCTTTACTCCTGTGCTGCAGGTCCTGGTGAACGTGGTAGACGTGAATGATAACGCACCTATATTCCCGCTCCAGTTCGAGGGTCCGTTTGAAATCACAGAGGGCCAGCCGGGCCCCCGCGTTTGGACCGTTAAAGCCACGGACGCCGACTCGGGATCCAATGGAAAAGTGGAGTACAGCATCACTGCAGGGGACCTGAGAAGTATGTGTGTGACAGAAAACTTGTTTTTGTTTCAAAAAACTTTGTTGACTTGCTTTTGGACTGATGTAAAATGTCATTTTCTGTCTCCCTCTGTCTTCTCATTCTCCCTTTGTCTCATTGTGTCTCCCTTTTTCTTTTCATATCTCCTTTGTCTCTTCATATCTCTATCTGTCTGTTTCCCTTTTCTCTTACTATTTTTCTCTGTCTCTTTCTGTTCTCCTTGTTCATTCTTGCTTTCATTCTCTCTCTCTCTCTCTCTCTCTCTCTTTCATTCTCAGATGAGTTTGTGATCTCATCGGTGGAGGGAGAGCTGAGAGTGAGGAGAGACGTGGAACTTGACAGAGAAACTACGTCGTATTACAACATCACCATCACAGCTAAAGATCTCGGAACCCCAGCAAAGAGCGCTACAGTGTGTACACACACACACACACACACACACACACACACACACACACACACACACACACACACACACACACACACACACACACACACACACACTGCAGGTGGTGTTACTCATAAGTCATGTGATTGATTGTGCCCATCAGGTGGTGGTGGGCGTACAGGTGTTGGACATCAATGATAATGACCCCATCCTGCTCAACTTGCCAGCTAACACCAGCGTGAGCGAGGGAGCACAGATTCACACTTCCATCGCTCAGGTGCGAGCGTTTGACTCCGACAGCGGCCGCAACGCACTGCTCACGTACAACATCACTGCGGGCAACACTGATGGGGCGTTCTACATTAACGAGACGGTAAGAGAGGGAGGGATTTTGAGGAGCGCAGGTAGGAAGGGTTGTGGAATTGTTGTGACGGCTGATGTGTCTCTGTCTGCAGTCAGGTGTGGTTCAGGTCAACAGGCCACTGGATAGAGAGAGGGTGGCTGAATACAGTCTGACCATCACTGTCAAAGACAACCCAGACAACCCCCGCATCGCCCGCAGGGTAAATAACACAACATAACACAACACCTGCATCGCCCGCAGGGTAAATAACACAACATCCGCATCGCCCGCAGGGTAAATAACACAACATCCGCATCGCCCGCAGCGTAAATAACACAACATAACACAACACCCGCAGGGTAAATATGATAGAATAAAATGAAACTGTAATCCGATACCTATTTCTCACTCAGGACTCAGAGTTGCTGGTCGTTTCCATCCTGGATGTGAATGACAACAGACCCATCTTCAGTCAGACCAGCTACAGAGGGGAGATCAGTGAGAACTCAGCCGCAGGTAACATCACTGTTCAATCAGCTGACTGGAGATCAGTTTCTTTATTTGATTGTACAGCAAAAGAATTACAGATTACTGAAGCTCAAACTACAACACCTCGTATAATTAAATTAATTTAAGGAGAAGTATTAAAAGTATTATTTTAAAAACTTAGAAATGTTGCAATAAACGTAAATGAATTTAAGCTATGTTGTGTTTCTACTAAAAGCTGTGTCTCTCTCTCATATCTGTATGTGTGTGTGCATGTCTCTCTCTCATGTCTGTGTGTGTGTGTCTCTCTCATGTCTGTGTGTGTGTCTCTCTCTCATGTCTGTGTGTGTGTCTCTCTCTCTCATGTCTGTGTATGTGTCTCTCTCTCAGGCACCACTGTGGTGATTTTGAATGGGCCTGTTCTAGCAGAGGACAGAGATGTTGGGGAGAATGCAGTGGTGAGATATCGTCTTCTGGGGGCAAGAGTTGACCTTTTCACCGCTGACCCCCGCACAGGTCAGACACTAAACATGGAGGGTTTGTTATTGTTAAATGTTTGTAAATTAGTGTAAATGTGCACTGATTCAAGTAGTGTCAGCCTTTGTTTACAACCACAAAATCATGACACAATCTCCTCTCTCTCTTCCTCTCTCTCTCCCCCTGTCCCTCTCTCTCTCTCCCTCTCCCTTTCTCTCTCTCTCTCTCTCTCTCTCTCTCACTTCCCCCCTCTCTCTCTATCACTCTCTCTCTCTTTCTCTCTCTCTCTCTACCCCTCTCTCTCTATCACTCTCTCTATCACTCCCTCTCTTTCTCTTCCCCTCTCTCTGTCTGTCTCTCTCTCCCCTCTCTCTGTCGGTCTCTCTCTTCTCTCTATCACTCTCTCTCTCTCTATCACTCTCTCTCAGGGGTGGTGTCAGTGCGTGGGGGTGCTGTGCTGGACAGGGAGTCTTTCTCGCAGCCGCGGGTGGAGCTCTTCCTCATGGGGGAGGATGTGGGGGGTTTGAACAGCAGCGTTCCTCTCACCATCACCATCCTCGACCAGAACGACAACCCACCCGTCTTCAGCCCCTCCAGCTTCACCGTACGACTGCCAGAGAACAGCCCCGCAGGTGAGAGACAAGGCGAGAGGAGGAACTGGTAGAGAAACTGGTTTGGTCTGACCTGCAGGTTGTTGTTCAGTGTGATAGTGACAGTTTGTGTGTGGTGCAAATTCAATGTTAGGTTTAGTTTAATTAAAGTTCATTTAAAAGTACCCCAAAGTTTGTTCATTTACTTTAAATAAACATGTTGTGCATAAACATAAAGTAACAATTACCGTTAAAGTTATTATAAGTTATTATACCATTAAAGGTTATAATAAAAATGATGTATAATATAAAAATAGAATAGAATAAAGAATGTATTAGAATATAAAAATTGATATAGAATATAAAAAAAATCTTGTCGCATCGTGGACAGTTATAATAAACTTTCCAAAGACACTTTGACTGCAGGTCTGTGTGTGTCTGCAGTTTATTTTTACTGTATTATCAGGTGTGGTGGTGACGCAGCTCTCAGCCAGCGACGCTGATGCCGGCTCCAACGGTTGGCTGCAGTATCGGTTAGACAGCGGCGCTCAGGACCGGTTTATCGTGGATGCTCTTTCCGGTGCCGTTCTTGTAGGCAATGCTACGCTGGACAGAGAAGAGCGCAGCTCATACCGCCTGGTTGTCATAGCAACCGACCGAGGCACGCCCCCTCTCTCGGGCACGGCGACGCTGACAGTCATTCTGGACGATGTGAACGACTCCCGCCCTCAGTTCATTCGCCCTGTGCAGACGATCAGCGTCAACGAGTCCACCCCGCCCGGAGAGGTGGTTGCCACTCTAACCGCTGAGGACCCTGACCTTCGACCCCGCCTGGAGTATTACATCATCTCCGTGGAAGCAAAGGATGATGGGAATAAACCAGTGGACGGGCTGCAGGAGTCGTTTGGAATTGACTTTCACACAGGTGACCAAAACTTTATCCTATCCTGTTTTCCAGGACAAAAATATAAGCATCCTTAAAACAAGATATTCTGACAACCTGAAATTGTTAGCGGTGGGTTCCAGGTGTAAAAACGTGAGTGAGGTTATATACATATTAATGTTGTTTTTCTCGGTTCTCAGGTGCTGTGTTTGTAAGGAACCCTTTGAACAGAGAGCTGGTTGCCACATTTGAGATCATAGTTTCAGTGCATGACAACGCCAGTGATGTCATTGACATGTCCGTCAGTGTCCCGAACGGTAAGAGGTCTCTCGTCTTCTGCTTAAATGAGAGACATCATTTTGGTTGCTGGTTTCTAGCATGGCATGATGATAATGTACCATTTTACATTTTGTTGCACTATCACCCTTTAGAACATGCTAGTTGACCAACTTTACTAGCAGAACAAGCTTTGCTAGTATGCTAGTCCATAAACACTAAACTGGCATAGTCCATAAACACTAAACTGGCATAGTCCATAAACTGGCATAGTCCATAAACACTAAACTGGCATGCTGGTGTTTTCGTCTATTCATTTTATTTCCATTTGCTCCACTTCTTTTTCTCTTTATCCACAGCTAAACTGACCATCAACGTGCTGGATGTGAATGACAACGCTCCTCGTTTCCGTCCGTTTGGGGTGGCAAACTTCTCGGAGAGCATCCTAGAAGGTGCTCAGCCAGGAACCACGCTGCTGTCCGTCACGGCTGTGGATCCTGATAAAGGTCCAAACGGTCAAATCATCTATCAGCTGCTGCACCTTCCCAGAGGAGACTATATACGGCTTGAAGATCCATCTACAGGTTATTCTGACAGAAACACAACATCATGTCTTCAAACAGGCTACAATCAACCAGCTACAGGAAGGGTGTCACATGTACAAGATGTCCTATCTGTATAAGTGTATGTATTAAAGGTTTCAGAACGGCTAGTAATAGCAAGCTAGCTTTAAAACAATAAGATCCCACCCTTCAGAATGCCCCCCAAAGCCACACCTCCAAAAGTGTATGGAGGTGCAAATACCTAAGGTACCTTTGGACCTAAAGCAGTGATTGGATGAAAATGTATGGTCCCTCCCCTTTTCACAGAAGATATATATTTATATAAATATATTAAGACTATTAATGAGTTTAACAAGGATGTAAAGTGACCTTCAGCCAGCATAGAGAAAAACGTTTGTGGAACAAATCACCCACCTTACTTTTAAATGATGTATTTTAAACCCACCCACTGCTAATACACTGAGTCATGTATGTTTTGACTACTAATAGAATAACATACAGATCAATTTTTCCATCCACAGGTAAGATTGTAGCCAATCGGACGGTGGATTATGAACAGGTGCAGTGGTTGAACTTCACGGTGCGTGCTCAGGATCACGGCTCGCCTCCGCGCTTCGCTGAACTTCCTGTCTATCTGCGCATCGTCGATGTCAACGACAACAACCCTGTTTTTCAACAGCCTTTGTACCAGGTGCAAAAACACACAGCAGAAAGCCTGAGTATTCTGCAAATGTAGTTCATTTCAGTGTTAAATTCAGAAAGAATTTGAGGTGTGAAACGTCATTTTCAGAAACTAAATGTGTGTGTGTGTGTGTGCAGAAGTCTTTATTTGAAGATGTTGCCCTGGGCACCATTATTGTGAGTGTGAGCGCTACCGATGCAGATTCCGGATTGTTCTCCGTTATTGAATATGGATTAGTGGACGGAGAGGGCAAGTTTGGCATCACACCCACTACGGTGTGTACACAAGTGTGAACAAACTGAAGACCAAATGTCATGCAAAACATTACTGTATGTCAGTGAAGCACTGACACAATTCTGAGTTTCGGTGTATCGTGTTTTAGGGGGACATCTACATCCTCTCTCGCCTGGACAGAGAGACCAAAGACCGCTACACCCTCACAGCGTACGCCAGAGACAACCCTGGAGGAAGCCCCAACAACCGCAGAGAAAACTCTGTCCAGGTGCAGGAACTGTGTCTGTTTTCCTAAAGAATGTCTGCGCTGATATAGCAGCTGGAACAACATAAAACTAGCATAAACCAGCGATGGCAGAAATTCTGCACAGACGCTACACTTTATTGTTCCTGTCTGAGGAGGAAATGAAGACGCATCAGCTGTGTGAGTGAGGTTTCACAAGCTGTGAAGTTTGTCAGGTGGTCGAGAGCTCAGATCAGACTTCCTCAATTACTTTGACTCTCTGAGATCATGAGGAAGTTCAAAACCAGCAGAAATTTAAAATGCAGTCAGCTGGAAGAGATCAGCGTGTTTACAACCACTAGTAGTTTTTGGATTGGTGCTGGATATTAAAAAGATGTATCTTTAATCTATTTTTTCAGTTTGCAAAATGTATATGGTGAAACCTTGCTAGATGTTGTACCAACTTCAAGCGATGTTTGCGTGTCAAACTGTTCTAAACATGTTTACACCTTTTCACAGGAAGTGTCAGTTTCGTGGTAGCAGTTTTGCATGAGCTGCCCTCAGATAGTAACACACACAGTGAAACATGTTTGTTAACACATTCTCCACCCTTAACACTCTCTCTCTCTCACTCTCTCTCTCTCAGGTGCAGTTGACTATCCTGGATGTTAATGACTTTCGACCACGTTTTTCAGAAAGAGTTTTCAGTACGAGTGTTTTTGAGAACGAGCCTGTGGGAACGTCAGTGATCACGCTAACAGCCACAGACCTGGATGAGGGCGAGAATGCCTTACTCACCTACAGTCTACAGGGCCCTGGAGCAGGTAAACACACACACATTATGCATTATGTCCGCATACAATGATAGAATGTCCACTTCCACTGTGCATTTGCATATTTAAACACACTATTGAAGGAGGTGTGGCTTTGGAGAGCTCTCTGAAGGGAGGGTGGGACCTCATTCTCGTAAAGCTAGTTTGCTATTGCTAGCCACTCTAAAATCACATACCCTACCTTTAAGTCTCACAGCCCTGGCAACGCTGAAATGTGCGATGAATTATGATGTCACTTCCTCTCTGTGTCACAGATGCATTTTCTCTGGATCCTGATACGGGGCTGATTCGTTCGCTGCGATTTCTGCAGAGTTTTGAGAGGTTTAATCTGACCGTGGTGGCGACAGACCACGGCCGACCCCCCCTCTGGGGCACGACTAGCCTTCAGATCACTGTCATAGATGTCAACGATAACCGACCCATCTTTGTGCGGCCGGCCAATGGCACTATTATGCACATACTAGAGGTGTGATTGTTTAGTTCATTCGTCCTGTCTTTGTAATGGTCCTTAATTAATGTATATATTTATCTTTTATGGTAACTAAAGTTGTGTT
>JBAJNP010015080.1:0-10311 GCA_036877545.1 Yasuhikotakia modesta | reverse complement strand
TTCTTGTGCAAATTTTGCATGCAATTATTTATAGTAACAAAGCTGTCAAGCTTAGAAAAAAAGTCAGTATGGTGTATTATAAATCTTTATGCCCAAGATTAAGCTATTAGTTTAAAATTAATAGTTTAGGATTAAGTTTAACTGTCAAAGCTTGTATCTCTATCCAGAAATACAATGTGCTATTTTTTAATTCTGGACTCAAACATACTAACATAATAAAGTTGACAGAACATTTATTTTCGGTGAATTGTTCCTTTCGTTGTTTCGTTGCAAGACATGTTTGCATCGCTGCAAAAATGACCCTGATTTACAACTGCAGTTATTTTTTCTGTTATGCAACGTTATTTTTCCAATCTTTGGAAAAACTGCTTTTTTATTTTTAGATTCACTGGCCGGCTGCACAAGAACATGTTGAACGCTGCAAATACGCTGGGAAGAATCTGTCGGTAAGATGCAAAAATGACACATCTGGGTTTTCTAAGCTTTACAATACTCTGAAACAAAAATAAAGCATCAGAATTCATATTTATATCTCCGTGGGGAGATATTTAAAATCCAGGGTCCTGAGGGAGGGTAAATCTGTTTTGTCCTAAAGTTTTGACATCATTTTTCCCTGTAGTCGCTGTGTAACATCAGTAACTGCATTTCTGGGTGATTTATAAAGCTGTAACTCTTTCTATTCCATCCAGTTTTCTCGAAACACTCCTTTAATTACATACCGCATGTATCTCACAGATGGACTGCGCCAATTACGTGAGACTCCTGCAACCCTTTAATAAAACCCATATCTATGTATGCGGGACTGGGGCGTTCCACCCGCAATGCACTTTCATCGACCTGGGACACAATCTTGAGGTGAGCAATCATGAAAAAAGTACTTGCAGTTTGTTGCCGTAAGTGGTAGGAACACTGTTGGTGATGTCAAGGTATCTGAGGAGGACCCGACGCCCACCGGGTGAATAGGGTTGTTGACCGTACAGCTAAACTAACATTGAGGGTAATGGTGACAGTCTTGTCTCTGTGCCCTAGAAACCCACATTCCACCTCCTCAGCCATGTTGTGGAATCCGGGCGAGGAAAATGCCCTTTCAGTCCACGGGAGCCTTTTACCGCCCGACTGACAGGTGAGTTTCGTGACCCTGTGCGTGACAGACTGAGAAAAACTACAGAAACTAGTAAAGGTATTAATAATGGGTGGGATATTCTTAAAGTTCTGTCAATGCACCCTGATGTTTTTCTCCTTCCGCCCCACGGTTCAAGTTACTACACCCGTACCGCCCTGAAAAATGGCCCACAAGTTTATTACAGGAAGCAACACTGATGAAACGCGCCCCAAAAATGTCCATTTGTTACACACTCCCGTTTGAGTTACTGGTAAATGGAACGGTATGAATCCACAACCAGATGTGGGTTTCGAATGAGGCAATTTGGAGGTTCCCAAACTTCAGGTGTTTGTCAGCCATATTCATTTCAGCCGGACACTAATTACACAGTTAATCGAATGACTAAAAATGACCTGAGCGCTGTTACAATCAGGTCAGGAAATGAAACCCAGATGTAACATTTATATTTTATTTAGCTTTAATTTTTTAAGAAAGCACATACACCCCAGAGAGCCACAGTACATAAAACATATAATGGCTATTAGTGCAAATGGAAACCTTATATGATTGAATTAACCCTATGTGAATTCACACAAGCTGAGTATTTGATAAAGGTTGTGGTGTCAAAGGGCGGATTCAGTAAAAATGGCTAAAAAAAAATCATCAGTCATTGGAAGTTTATCAGTTTTGTGACTCCTGCCTCTCAGATGGAGAGCTGTACGCTGGGACATCGGTGGACTTCATGGGGATAAACGCTGCCATTTTTCGTGCGTCTGTTCATAGCAGCAGTCAACACTATATCCGTACTGAGGCGTACCAGGAACACTGGCTAAACGGTGGGAATTTTTTTATTGTTTTAATATGTTTTTGGCTTGTTTTGGGATTGACGTTCCAACATTAATCTTATTATATTACGTTTTTGTATCACATGTCAGTGTTTTATTAACAAGTTTATCAGTAAATGATTAAGAAAAGATTATTGGAAATTTTGGTGTGTGTGTGTGTGTGTGTGTGTGTGCACTTTCACAAAGACTCCACCAATTGCCTGACATCCTTTGAAAACACACATAATGGAAAATAATTTGTTTATTATTATAATATCACAGTGTTTAATATATTTAATCTGATTTAGTATAAATAAATCAATCCATTATATTAATATTTGTAAATGTCAGATGTATTATGTGACTATGTTGATATTGTACAAGTGTAAGCAAACATAAAACACTGTTAATCACATTACTTGCAATCCGATGCCTGTCTTTCAACAGAGCCGGAGTTTGTGGGATCATATTTTATCCCTGACACACACAGTTTGGACGACGACAAAGTCTACTTCTTCTTCAAAGAGATCGCTGTGGAATCCAACCAGCTGGACAAACGTGTCTACAGTCGAGTGGCTCGCGTGTGCAAGGTGGGAGTCAAGTCACGGACCCTAATGAGTCGACAAAACCACAAATTGACATTGTGTCCTGGATCAATGCGTTTTCTTTCTACAGTAATAGAAAGAAAATGTCTTATTGTATGCTAGCTTCATAATATAATAGTTATTTGCTAGCAACTATACATCTAGTAAAGTTTACTATTCAGAATTATTAAGACATTTAAACTTTGCCCCTCCTCTAAATAAAACCCTAAATACCAGCTAATGCTGATATTAGCATTAAGTGTTTGCATGGTGTGTTTATCAGAATGACATTGGAGGGAAGAGAAGTTTAATCAATCGCTGGACCACCTACCTGAAAGCCAGACTGGTGTGTTCAGTGCCAGGACCCGGAGGCATGGACACACACTTCAATGAGCTGGGTATTATTAACACACCACTCAACCAGTTAACTAGTTCAGTTGGTTAACAGATTAACACTTTTCCCCATCTCTGAAATGCAATGCCAACCTTCAGCTGATGTCACTTGTCCTTATTATCCAATTTTTTGTACTGTTTATTCTTCCAGAGGACATTTTTCTACTGGAGACAAAAGACCCACAGAATCCAGTCATCTACGGTGTCTTTTCCACTTCCAGGTATGGAACGTTACCCACAATCCCCTGCACATTTTCTGACCACATTCTCCATCAATGCCATGTTGGTTTACCTCACAATTCGTCACAATTACCTCAATTCCTGTCTTATCATTGGCTCCATCCAAATTTACAAATCAGTTACACTCCTTCCCATTTAACTGGCCCTTTCAGGTTCTCAGACTCCATTGCTTGTTCCAACAACCTAAATCTGATTATTGTAGTTTACCCAGTGAACTCAAATCACCATCGACGTCTCCAAAATCAACAAAATATGGCTTCCTCCCCACCCAATTTATCTAGAATGATCCATCTGGGTTCAGTGGACAGCTTGAGGCCATTTAGATGGTTCAAAGGTCACAGAACTTCGTGGGCTGTTATTCTAACCTGGCATCTCTGTTTTCAAGTTCTGTCTTCAGAGGATCGGCCGTCTGCGTGTACTCCATGGCCACCATCAGAGCCGCCTTCAACGGGCCCTTTGCACACAAAGAGGGGCCCGATTATCGCTGGATGGAGTACAAGGGGAGGATCCCTTATCCCCGGCCGGGGACGGTGAGTTTCCTACTCAACAGGGAGGAATTATGATTATGTGTGTTTATGGGGGGTGGAGATGAAGATATGTTGTGTAGAGGAATCACTGAAATTTGTTTTACGATTGTCAGACTTTGAGGAAAAGGGACGAATGACATCCAGGGGCAATGTTTTGTTCTGGTTTGGATATGTAGTGGCAAAGCATTGAAACATGACGCTAGTTACTCGGTACGTTAGCTGCAGTGCCTCATGGGGGCTGTAAAACTGTCGTCAGGCACTCCAGGGTCACACGCCAGGGCGGTTTGTGGCTGACGCATGAGCTTTTAGTGTTGAGTTCTCCAGTGACGCAGGTCAACGATCAGGCCTGTGAGATCTCCTGAACAGTTGTCGTGGTCACAACGACATCATTGTTGTAAAACCTTTAAAATTGTGAGGTTGAGAGACTTTAGCATATAGTTAGAGCTCAAAAGATCTAATTACAATTACAGTAAAAATAAACTTACTTCATTTTGACTTAACATGCGTAACATTCGTAAAATAGAGTTTCTTGTTTTCACACAGTTGGTAGCCGTTAACATTTTATGTATCCTTAAAGGAACAATTTACCCAAAATGAAAAAGTATAGAAAATAATTTGAAGAATCTTGGAGGTGTACAGGAGCTCCAAAAACAAATCTGTGAATCTTGAAGACCTGTGATTTCACAATGGAGAAAAACAAGAATAATGATGCACATCATCTCATATAGGCGCCAAAATCCACAAATGTTTCGGACCATTTGTACTTTTCACTGGGACAGCTGAGAAACAAATTCAGCTGAATCTTAGATTAGCCGCTAGCTTGACCTCTGACCCAACAAAATTTCTGCCTTATCTTTCAGTGTCCAAGCGAGACCTATGACCCCCTTCACAAGTCCACCCGTGATTTTCCAGACGATGTGGTGAGCTTCATGAGGGCCCACCAGCTCATGTGGGAGCCGGTGGTCCCCGTCCACAGACGGCCGGTCTTCACACGGATCAACGCCCCCTACAGGCTGAAGAAGCTGGTGGTGGACAGGGTCGATGCAGAAGACGGCCAGTATGATGTCTTGCATCTGGGCACAGGTGTGTTGGAGGCCCAGAGGTTCAGGAAGTAGATAGGAAGTAGGAGTAGGAAGTTTACTGCAAAAGAAGGAAGTAGTTTATACCTTCTTATTTTAAATATAAGCGTTAGACCTCATTATTGCACCCCAATGTTTATGTTGTTTATATGATACCACAAATACACACATTTATGTACAGCCATGCACATACTGTACAGACATAGTGTCCGGATCACAATAACACACTTTTCTGTCTCTCCAGATGATGGGAAGATACTGAAGGTGGTCTCTATACCTAAAGAGAACTGGGAGACTGAGGAAATTGTTCTAGAGGAACTCAGTGTCTTCAAGGTAATTTAAGATGGTCCTAGAATCTGCTGGCTTGCCATGCCATCTTCTGAACTCCCCGTGACCTTTGACTCTGGGCTCTTATTGGTTGTTGTCACCATGCCAAGCACTTCCCAAACAGAAATAATATGTCCATTTTATGTTGACACATTTTCCTGTTTCTTCTTGTAGACCCCAGTACTGAACATGGAACTCTCCACCAAAAGGGTACGTGGACCAGGAACCAAATCTTCCTTTTGGGAAATTAAAGGGAATGAAGCGTTCAGAACAGAAAATACTAACATTTTGTCCCTCAAATTATATTTTACAATATTTCATCTAACTCTTCATAGCTGTTAAAACTTCAGAGCTAAATTTACATGCAACTTCTCAAAACTGTTTACAAATTACAAAGAGCATTAAAGGAATTCAATTTGAGGCAAAAGTGAATTACCACAAAAAAATTATGTGGATTCATCTCCAAAAAAAAGTGCAAACTAATGGAAGTTTACGGGAAGTTTATGGAAGTCTAAACTTCACATGAAAACTCCTTATTGAAAGTATAAACTTTTCATGGTGTGCACAAGGAGACCAAATTGGGACATGATGTAACTACCCACAAATTACTGTTTCCAAAGAGACAATTTAAACAAACTGTACAAAAATTATTTCAGTAATTCATAATCATTGTGTAAGTTTCTCCGCTAAAACCACATTCCCACCACCGAACGGAGAGTTCCAGCCACGTTTACAAAAATACGAGCTTTACGTTTGTGTTTAGCTTAGCTTATCTTAGTTTAAATTTTGTTTAGTTTTTAAGTTTTTAAAGTAACATTTTTGACCAACATTAAATTTACAGTGGACAAGATTGATTGATGGTTTATATTGTATGTACGCATTACTTGTTAAGTTTTACATGATGTTTCTGGTTTCTAGCAAGTGTTGTTCGTCAGCAGCGATGAGGGGGTGGTCCAGTTGTCGGTTCAGAGGTGTGAGTTGTACGGTACAGCGTGTGTGGACTGCTGTCTAGCCCGTGACCCGTACTGTGCCTGGGACGGAACCGCCTGTACCAACTACTTCCCCAGCAACAAAAGGTCCAGCGTCTGTAAATTATGTTCAGTGCTGTTTGCACAATTTCATTGGTCGGGAAACTGTATTAATTTGAATAATTATATAAAAACTAAATAATTTTGTCTTATTCACATTTTTTGTTTTGTTTGCATTGACACAGACGATGTTTAAAAGGTCCATGAAACACGAGAAAAATCTAGAAAAAAAATGAAACATTTTTTACTATAATTTTTGTATTTAAAACCAGCTACACTTTAAAACCAGGTCTGCAAAATGTTATCTGGCGTTATCTGCACATGTGACATCATCGGTGCTTCCCATTGGAAATGATCTCATTTTCCATCCATCCAGGGTTTTAATAGCTAAACATAATCAATAAGTTGTTATGATTTGTCAGATTACAAAATACCTACAGCTGAAACCTGTAAATCTGAGCTTTTGTTTGTTGTCAGCGTAGCTTAACTTGTATTTAACCCAAAACATTCCTTAATATTCCCGTACAACACCTCAATAAAGTTCTTTCTCAACATAATGAATCAACCCTACTGACTTGTAACACCCTCTGTTGGTCTGCAGGCGTGCCCGGAGACAGGATGTGAGGTATGGAGACCCCTGGAGCCAGTGTCAGGACATGAGAGAGGGTAAGATACGGTTCACTGTGTACCTCCCACCCTTTTTGGTCCTTCACCGTTGATGATGCCAAATGCAGAAATGAATAGCAAACTTTACTCTCTAGTGTGCAGATTGACCAGTTAAAGCCACTTACATACTGTCAAGATATTGTTTGCATGTAGCTTGTTAGCTTTTGCAAACAATATCTTAAATTCTTGTTAGAATTGGAGATGGTCTCATAAACACAGAACAGTCCTGAAGACTTCAAGTGTTTTTAGAATTAGCACTAAACTTGCATTAGTAGCGTTGTGGCTCTCCAGGAGCAATCTAGTGTTTTCATACAGTCTGATCTTGGCATCCAATCACCAATAAGAGTTTTTATAAGGTTGATCCAGAGTCTTGATTTTGTTAGGCTGCTGTTTTAAAGGTCCCGTGTCTCTGTTCAGATCATGCTGAGCTGAAGTCGGTTTATGGCGTGGAGGGAAACTCCACCTTCCTGGAGTGTGTCTCGCGTTCGCCACAGGCAACGATCAAGTGGATGACTCAACCAATCCACAACCAGAACAGCAAAGAGGTCTGTTTATATCCTGTCAGATCTGGGCAATGAGTAACCCCTGACCAATCACAATCAAGCATTCCAGAGAGCCTGTTAGCATCTAACCCTAGATCTTCTTTCTGTCTCTTAGGTGGTCGCAGGTGAAGACAACCTCATCTACATGCAACGTGGGCTGCTACTCCAGAGTTTAACGCCTGCCAACGCCGGCCTGTACCTCTGCGTGGCCTACGAACACTCGTTCTCCCGCACGTTAGCACGCTACGAACTGCACATCATTCCCCAGAACCGCATGTCAAGGACGCAAAGCGCTCGCACCCCCGACTCCAGACCTGATGGAAACTATGCGACCTCGCCGCGAAGCTTCAAAGAACTTCATCTGATGGGAGTGAGCGGGCTTACGGCCGACGAGTACTGCGAACAGCTCTGGTACCGCGAGAAGCGACGACAGCAAAAGCTTCGTACGCTAAAGTGGAAACAGGAAGCGGAAAACCGGAAAGCGAGAGTCAGGCGACAAAGTCCACCAAACGAGCCTCTTGAATGAGGTGAAACAACAGACTTTTGATAAAGGGAAAAACAGGTTGACTATGTGGACAGCAGCATTTTGGTAGCTTATTTGCCAAGGTTCAAAAGAGCTACTGCCAGCCACTGCTACTGTTAGCACAACTACAAAACGCTAAAAACAATACAGACTCTGTTAACTTCTATTAGAACTAATCTCTGTTGAGTCTTTTCTTTGAGTGTTTCAGCAAAGTTTTATTTTGTAGCCTCATATCTTCTGCCAGTAACAGCATTTTCAGTGATTTAACAATTACGAACTGTAACGTTAGCGCAATATAATCAATGTATTCGGCCGTAGCTGTGCAGCTGGTATAAATTTGCGAAGTCTGTTGTTGGACCAGCAGCTGAAGAGATTTTACGTCTCGCTTTCCGTATCGTTCTCAGTCAGTCGCTGTTGTTTATTAATTCTGTCTTCAGCTCCTCCTGGGAAGTTTTTACTTATAAGTTCGGAAGTCATAATTATGATGCGAGGACCGGTCGAGCAATTTTGATCGTAACGAAACGGAAGCTTTAGGCAATTTAATATTTCTTTATCGCTTCTTAGCATAATGACAAACAGGCACTTTTGTATTAGCTAAAATAACAGAGCTAAAGTGCCCATTAGCACACAATCATATCATAAATATGATAACTCTGGTCTCACTTAAAAACAAGCATCTATGCTAAATATGCTAGGAAAGCTAATATTTAAAGGGCTAAACTGAACAAATCACTATGGACAGATACACTGACTTGCCTTTCTTCAATGAAGCATGTAATTTAACAGTCCGTGGTTCATATTTTGGAGATATTACATGGACACCTGGTTCAGTCAAGGGATTGTGATTTTTACTGTGTGCAAACAGGACAACGACAGGTGTCTCCAAATTCAGAGGAAGTGTGCCTATACTGTCTTACACAACCCAGGATGCGTTTCCTTCCTGTCCGAGAACATTCACTCTTGCGCTTTCCCAAAACATCCCTCAGTAAACATTGTGCTTGTGACTTTCTGCATGTTCTTCTCAACAGGAAAGCTAGTCTGTCCCAAAACGTCACATCACAGGAATTAAACCCACCTGAACGCTGCAACTTTGACTCTGTACGTCTTGGACGTTTTCGTGCGTCGAGACATCTGGGAAAGATAATTCGCAAACATGGCCCCACAGATCTAGCAGAGGAGCTCCAGGTCCTCGTGTCTTTGTTCCTCTGTCATAACTGAATGGAAATGGTGTCAATGCCCTGCAGTTGAATACCAAGTGTGTCCCTAGTTGGTTCAAATGGGAGTCTGATGTAAAGATATAAAGCGAAACATTTTGTGCAGACAAAGTGTATTGAGTAAAAGGTCTTTCAAACAACCAAGCTAGAAGGTTTTACATGACAATAATAAGCTTTGATAGAACAGTTTTATTTTCATCTCATTTTAGTCTCTAAATGCTAAATGATGTGCTTGTGTAATATTAACACCAAGTACATTTTGATTTCTGTGTGTATATAATGTCACATGTATGTCCTAATATTTTTGTCCTGTTTCTCATGTTTGCAGTTTAGTTTTGTGATTAGGATACAACTTAAATCTTTAAGAGCTTAACTTTGCTTGAACTTTTATTGTACAGGAATATTCTGTGTGTCAGGTAACTAAAACAGTGTAAAATAGTATTAAAGTAAATAAAGTATTTTATCACACTTTCTATGAGTTGTTGTGAAATGTATTTATTTTTTTCACTTCTGCAATGTCTCCCCCTAACGGACCACTTGCACAAATACTCCTTCTATGCCCTTCAAGTTTGTGGCGCATATGCGGCCTAATGGTTGTGTCAGATTTGTAACCGGGGGGGTTGCTGGTTCGATTCCAAATCCAAGAGGAAAACAACTGAGAAGCTTCTCAAGACTCACATGCAAAAATGTAAAATGCAAAAGACTGGTTAACCGTACCTCTATTCATATTCAGCCTTCTGCTTAACAAACCATTGAGAAACTTGTATATTTTAATACAAATGTAAACATATATTGTGTATAGTGTATACTATATACATATATAGTATATACTATAGTATGTGTTTGTGTATATGTATATGTATATGTATATATGTATATATGTATATATGTATATATGTATATATGTATATATGTGTGTGTTTGTGTGTGTGTGCTATATATGTGTACCATACATGTACATTATATATATATTGAGTTGTATTCTATATATGTACATGTATAGTACACACACACACACACACATACAGGTCCTTCTCAGAAAATTAGCATATTGTGATATGTTCATTATTTTCTGTAATGTACTGATAAACAATAGACTTTCATATATTTTATAGCACTGCTGAGGTGTTATGGAGGCCCAGGATGCTTCGATAGAGGCGAGTGTTGGGTCTTGCGTCTCTCAACTTTCTCTTCACAATATCCCACAGATTCTCTATGGGGTTTAGGTCAGGAGAGTTGGCAGGCCAATTGAGCACAGTAAT